>JAQYXR010000389.1:0-97765 GCA_030545055.2 Neoaliturus tenellus
CCTTCAATAACCAAGTGAATCTAAATATATAAAAGGCAAAGCCCTCACTCACTCACTCACTCATCACTAATTCTCCAACTTCCCGACTAGCTAGAGTGTTGAAATTTTGTATACTCATTCTTTAGGCTCAAAATAGGAAAGTCTGACTATTTTCATATTAATATTCACAAGGGGCTACGCCCTAGACGTCCTCAAAGTTACCATGTTATTCTTATGGAAGCAACATTTTTGTATTCTAACATATGATTATGGAAATTGAATTGGGTTTGTTTACATCTGCCACATGATGATTCATTCAAGAAAATGCTTATAAGAATTGAAGATAATTTTATTACTTTGGAAGTAATAACCAGGTGTTTTTAGGAAAGTGAGATTATAATGTTTATTTATGTTTGACATTGTCAAGATTATAGTGATGTACTATTACTTTTAGTCTAGTGTACTTTGGTTGTATTAAGTGCAGTTTACTTTATTTCGTATTTTATTACCATATACTTTTTTACTGTTCTTAGGTACTAACAAACGGTTTTGAAAATATATTTTTTAAGCACTTAAGGGCTTCGCCACACTGGATTTCAAAATTACTTTAGGGCATTCGTGTGGTTGAAATTTTTGACATGGACGTTCCTCTTTGCTCATGAATGCTCACTAAGAAACAGTTTTGCAAATATAGTTTTCGAAGTTCTTTAGGGCTCTGCCCAACAGAACTTCAAAAACATTTTAGGGCCTCCGGGGTTGAAATTTGACACGGACGTTCCCCTTAGCTCATAGGTAGAAATTTTTTTTTCAAATATATATTTTGAAATTCTTTAGGGCTCCGTCCCACAAGTCTTGAAAATTACTCTGGGCCCGCGGGGTTGAAAGTTGACATGGACGTTCCTCTTTGCTCATAGTTGCTCACTAAGAAACAATTTCAAATTTAATTTAGGGCTCCACCCCACAGAACATCTAAATTACCATACATGCTAAGGGATTAAAATCTAACGTGGATGCTTCGTTTTGCAAATAGGTGCTCACTTAGAAACGGTTTTGCAAATATAGTTTTCGAAGTTCTTTAGGGCTCCGCCCCCTAGGAATTCAAAGTTATTCCAGGGGCTTCCCCCCAAAAATCCTCAAAATTACCATAAATCCTACGGTATTGACATTTAACGTTTATGTTCCGTTTTGCTAATATGTGTTTACTAAGAAACAGTTTTAGAAATATAGTTTTTTATGTTCTTTAGGGCTCCACCCTACATGATTTTAAAATGACTGTTGGGCCTACGGAGATGAAATTTGACAGGGTTATTCTTTTTTGCCCAATGGTTCTCATTAAGAAAATGTTTTGAAAAATTCCTTCAGAGCTCAACACACAGTACTTTGTTGTTTCAATGTCATTCTTAATGAAGAAGATTTTGTTGCTCTTTTAAAGATTTTATTACCTAAAACATAAATTCAATCACGGGCGAAGCCGTGACGGGAAACAGCTAGTTTAAATATAAAAGTGGAGATTTGCAACTTGTAAAGTGTACTAGTAGGATCAATGCGGGTTGTTAGCTGTTGGGTTATAGATGTCGATGGTTCCCCTGACATATCCATTATGCAGCAAATCTGCTCCTACAATCTCACAAAATCTCTTATATGTTCTTGGACTTAGAATGGGCATAATATTAATGATTTTCTTTACAAACCACATAGCCAAATATTAAATTTAATATAAAATTCTTTTTCACATCTAAGTATAAAGTGCGACATGGATATAAAGATTGGACTATGCATTGCTACGGGTGACCCCCAGCACGTACGGCACCTTGTGTGTATCGGTGCTGGGCAAACGGAGGTTCGAGCTCCAGCGGACTGGGATAGGGGTGTCCCGTATCCTATGGGAGGGGGCCCTCCGAGCTTATGTACACCAGCTCTCGTACAACCGCTCCTTGCCGCAAGATGCACTGGTGATGTAAAAGCATAGGTTGTGAAACGACGAATGTTGGAAAAGATAATCAGCAAGCCACCTTCAGGCGCAGCTCTATCGTGCAGAGGTCTCCGACCTTGAAGACAATGATACTAACATGCCAAAAATAGATGTCCCAGATAGGATTTTTTGTAATGGGGAAAAACAACTCCCAAATATATTTTCATTATAAGCTGAGGAGGGGCGATTTTCACTATTCACCCTATTTTAAGGCAAAAATTAGAAAATCCTTCCATACGTACATTTTCGTTGTATACAGGAGTTATATTGCAATGTCAATATAAGTTGACAATATTTGACAAGCGAAGTCAATTTCCTCACGGAGTGCGACTAGCTTTTTGTCATCGTAAGACACAGTTACTGCCGTCACCGATGCTCTCAACTAACTAAAGAGTAAAGAAATAAATTACAGTATAGTTTAATTAATCTCATAGATATGAGTCATGTTATCTTGAATAACTCTTAAAATTTTTAGGTCCAATTCTTTCTGTAAACATCGTTTAATATTAACTTAGCTTTATTTTTGATTTGCTTGGTTGTTTTTATCAAAATATTAACTATAAGTAATCAATAAATTAGGAAAAATCAATAATAGTAAAATCAAATCAAATCAAGTAATCAATAATAGGAAAAAAAAAACAATTGAGATTATAACCAATAAGGAAAACACCCCGTGTAGTATTGTTTTTTTTTAAATAACAAGTAAATGTATGTTACTTTCGTACTGCAAGTGAATACATATTCTTTATGTAACTAAATTAATAAAATTTTGTTTTTTAAAAAAACGTATCAAAACAAATAAATATGGCCTTTATTAAAAATATTAAAGAAAAAATGAAAAAAAATAAGGCAAATAGTATAATGATGTAAAATTTATATTAATGTGTTAGAGTGAATAATGAATTAAAACTCTAGTTGAGAGATTGTACAAATTCAATTAACTAACTTACGTAATTAAATTTCTTTATGATCCTGAAGTTTTTACCACCAACAATAAATTCCTGGACTGTGACAAAAAAACTTAGTATTGTACAAGATAAACTTTTCAGACTATTAATAAAAAAGCTATTCCGTTGACATTAACACCTCTTTATTTTAATAGATAAAGACTTTAATTCATTTGAATGGATTGAAATTTATATCTAAGAAATGTTATGTACTCAAATACATGGTAAAAATAGTGAAAACTTTATATTCTAAAACTTTGATCGATGAGAAAATAATACGTAATAAAATACGCATCTTATACATGTAGGATTTATAGAGTCTGTGAGAGCAGATTGGCTGAACGTTGAAGGTAGCAAGGGAGGCATCGTCATTAATAATCCAAAAGCCGACAGACCTTCTTGGTCCTGCATTACTCTACACATGTTGTAAATATTAATAGTTTTACCTGTTTAATATATTTGTCTATAGAGGGAGTCGTATCAATTATATGTGTAAATTTAAATAAAAATACAACATAATTTGAAGTTAATTTTAGTACTTTTATGCCTCCTAAATTTTTTAACTTATTTAGAAGTAATATTATTAGCAACAAAAACAAAGAAAACAAAAATATTTATTTATAACTTTATTTTTGGCAAAAAGTTCCAATAAAGCGACTACAATCTTCATGACCCACCACCCTCCCACCCCCACCCCCCCCCCCCCCCCAGCACGACCATTCGGCTTCCCACCGTTCCGGTGTCTGGTGACCCCGGGTTCCTGAACAAGCTGCTGTCACTCTCATTATCAGAGTTCTTACAGAGCTAAGGTCTTTCTTCTCATTTCAGGTTTTAACTCGCCGTCTATATTCTTTTCTGAGCTAACCTTGCTCACCTTGTAATTATTTTCGACCCCGCATCACGGGTGTCCTTCTTAAGACCGGTGTTTGGAGAAGAGTCCAGAGAGTGTCCCTGTCATGTTACAGGGCCACATTTGTGCTTGCACTACCGATGGTCTCCTCCAGTAAGTCGTCAGAAGCCAGCCACTTTGGTCATTGGTCAGGAAGTGTGGCATGGATGTGGAGATAGGACTTTGTATTACCACGGGCCACCCCCAAGATCTACAGCACATTGTGTGTATTGATGTTAGGCAAACGGAAATTAAGGTCCCAGGAAACTGGGGTTGGGCCGTACTCTCTCCTACAGGAGGAGGACATCCGAGGATATGGCCTCGTTCTTGGCACCTTGCCGCACTCCTGCGCACCTTGCGCTGGTGAAAAAAAATACAAGAAGTATCTGAGCCTGTCATCCTGGTGGTTGCTGGAATCATCTCTGTCAAGCTCTTGGCAGGTGAGAGAAATTTGATTTAAAGCAGAAAAGCCCAGATCGTCAAGAACGCAACAAGATCCAGGGAGCTCGCCCTAACCTTTCTACAGTGGCAACACAGCTGAGAGTACGGAACCCGAGTAAGATGGACTGCGCGACTCATCAAGCAGATCCAGCCATGGGTGGAAAGGCAGCATGGCAAGGAAGACTACTACCTCATGCAGTTCCTGACAGGTTACGGTTGTTTCAAGTCGTACCTGAACCGGATGGGCAAAACTTGTTCACGGGATTGCATCTACTGCATAGGCATTCCCGGCTATGCGTTAGGAAAGGAACCATCCTTAGGTCACCAAAATTCGGTGTTTTCGGTGGACATGGTCTTCGAAATATTATGGAAGACGAGAACAGCTGGGATTGTTTACCAAAGTTCATCCGGGGCATCCTCCAGAAAAACAAACGATCAGGACCGCGAAGTAGCACAGACTCTTAACCAAGAGGTTGGATAAGCAGCGAGCTATATGGGCTTAAGTCAAATAGCCTCAGGTAACGTGATAAAAATTCCAGGTTTATAATCTAAAGAGTAGAGGAGGTTTTGTATTGGGTAAACCCGTTTTGTAGGGGAGTCCCACACTACAGGCTGGCCACTTGTGTGAGTGTCTGCATTTATCTCACCTCTCCAACAAAAATGTACAAAAATAATTCTCCTTACAAATACATAGGATTATTACAAGGTGCATTTCCAAGCAAAATCAGTTTGATTTATTTTCTGGATGATAATTTTATTTCTCAGTATTTGACCGTTGAAACCAAATTTTTTTTGCAATGACTGAAACATATCCATAAAGGCATTTATCCATATATTTGTTGTAACGAAAATTTTGTTTGTATGGTTAATCATTGAATTATGTTTTAAAGTTCCTTAAATTATAGTCAGAAATAGTTTTGTCATAGACTTGTAATTTAGTGCGACGTAAAAGTATTTCGTTTTTTGTTGTGAAATCTTACTTTAATACTAATTGAGAGATCATTCATTGTTGTCTTCAACGCGTTTGCATCGTTTGCTCAGGCCGGGAATACTTGGAAGCATGAATAATGTATAGCAAACAAATGCATCCCTCAGTTGCCTGCTCCTTAAATAGAGTCCTCACAATCTCATGAATAAACTTATTGTTTCAATGTTTAAAACATTATGCATTTCTAACAACTTAATTTTTATTTAGAGATTATTAGATCAATAATTGTTTCTTATTATTTGACCAATAAGAACGTATGACAATTGTATAGTGTGCATTATTTTAAAATTTTCTGATTTGATTACAATTTTACATATTAATTTCAATCATATTCTTACGTAAAATTTTCTTGTAATCTTGGTCTATGAAGTGGTGCAAATTGTTCTTTAATTTGTTTATTTATTGATGTTTAATATGCTATTTCACATAAAAGATTTCAGTATTGCAATCGTGTAATCACTTTATTTCTATGCTTAAAGATGTAATTTGAACAATCACCGTTATTGTTAGGAAAAGAAACAGAAGTGATAACCTAAATACTCTTCAAGAAAAAGACTTTCTGGAAACAGAATATTGAAATAGAAAGTCATAAGGTTAACAATATTTAAAATAAATTATTATTTCTTTTTATTATACTTGTTGGTTGCAATCAGAAATGAAAAAAAAACGCCTACAACAATCAAAAGAATATTTACATATATACTGTCATTCTCTCTTTAGGCCTGATGAAAATTGGTGTGTCCGATAAAAAGCTATTTGCCATTTACCATATTTTCATATTTACCTTATTATTTGCAGTATAAATGAAAATATATTTTTGAGTGTTGTAGACGTTTGTTTTTCCTTTCTAATCACCTTAACCACCATTTAGAAAATATTTTGCTATCGCCAGATTACCAAGAAAATTTTTTTCTTAAATATTGAAAAGATAAAACATAACGAGATTAAAATCTTTTCAGACCTTGAAATATTAGTAATGTCAATATTCAACATGAACTGGAACGGAATCGCTTCTATCCGTTTTAAAGACTTTACCTCAAGCAAAAACATTTTGTAATTTAAGTTCCATTTTAATGTGGAATAACTTTATCAATTATGAGTTTTTAATTTAAAGGTATTACAGTGTGAATGAGAACATTTTTATATCAAATATTGTTTGGTATGTAAATGAATTACTTCATTATAATGATAAAGAAAAATTTATTTTTATTCCAACTGAAAACTCAAGATAAGTTAAACTTATCAATTTTTCAATAACGAGTTTGAGGTTTGAATTGCTAAGTAAGTATATTTGTAAGTGGAATTATAAATATAATTGTAAGTATAAGAAAATCATACTCATTATAAATATTCCTATTTTCCAAAATTAACTTTTAGAGTAGCAACAATGCTTTTATTACAAAATATATAGATACATTTCTAGATATTAAATAATTTAATATCATATTTTATCTTGTAAATTTAACTAAAATATTGACAATTTAAATACAGATTTCAAATAGAAATTACATTCACTCTAGCCCAAATTTCATTAACAGTTGAATTAATAAGAATATAGAATTTTCTCCAAAGCCGGTGCAAACAAACTCATACTTTCTTTTAGGTAGTCAGTTATACTTAATTCAAAAACTAAATTTGCCATACGTTTAACTTAATTAAAATTCGTTAATTAAATGTACTTTGAAAACATTTTAAAAGATAAAAAATTTCACAATTTAATTTTGCAACAAAAAGTCCCAAAACGGGTGGCGTTTTTGAAACACGATATATTTAACTGTAATGATTTGTCTTACTTTGGTTCTCAACACACATAATAGTTGTTTCACATAACAAGTTTCGTCAAAAAATTAACTCAAAACGGATAAAAGTTACAAAAGCGTAGTAAAAATGCATACAGAAAGACAGGTGTAATAAGAATTCACATATGTACATAATGTAATATTTTGCGGCTTATAACTTCGGAATAACCTGGTATATGATGGTCCAAACGTTTGATGCTATTGCTATTGCTATCTCTATTATGAACATGTCATCAAATGGCTGTAATCAGAATATTAGTATGCTCAAAGATGGAGCGTGAACTAGGACTGGGTTTGCATGTACAAGGGAAAGCAATTCTAAGATGATATCTAGCCACATTATGCAAAATCGTGTCTCAGTTTCCTCGCAAATTTGTTTTTTTGGTCTTCCAAATCTCAAATCGTGAAATATCATTTTCTTATTATTTCACCAAAAACAAAATCATTTGAAATGAACCTAACTATATTAATATGGATATGAAAAATGCCTGACACTATTGAAAGTCGTAGTAACATAAAGGATAAATCTACAAATGCATATTTAAAACAAACTAAAAATAATACCATCGCAGGGCCTATAAATTTTGTTTTAAAATTACTTTTTAAAAATCTAAACAGAACGATGTTAATTTATCCTAATCAAGTCTAAGTTGTATTATTTTTATTTGCTTTGATAAAGTTAAAGAATAAAATACAAATAGAAACAGTTTTACAAATCTAATTAGCGATTTTAATTTAATATCCAGTTATATACAGTCTTTTAATTAACATTATTTTGGTAAACTTATTACAACATATTAAACATATTTTTAACATGGTTTTTGGTGTCTCATAATCTGAAGCAAGCAGGGTTTTACAATTGCATTTCACATTCATCACTTTTAAAATATAATAATAATTTTGTAACATTGCCACATTAAAACTAACTTATAGTCTTTTGAAAACATTGGTTTTAACCTAATGAGAAGGAAATTTTATCTAAATTAGCTATTTAGAATAGGTTATTAATTCAGTTCAACCCAGTTTCCAGGTTTTAGTATGAGACTAATTGTAAATAACTAGGAAATCATTCGTATTGAAATTTCAATAATATATTATAGCAGTTTATGCTTCGAGTCAGTTAAGAATCATGTGATTTTGGCACTTTATTTTTTAACTAGGGCATTGACTAGCCGAGTACCAGTCCATTGTATGTCATTGTTAGTTTCTGAGATATCCTATGTTGCCCAGTTAAATTGTACAAATTTCAAAACTTCTCCTTGGTATTGCTTCTAAGCAAGTAGGTTTTGAAAAACTGTTCAAGAATAAAAAAAGTCTTTAAATTGCATGAAGACTCAAAAAATACAGTATCATAAAATATAGGGTGTTCCATAAGAAATTTTAATGTTGGCCTCAACGTTAAAAAAACAGAACCCATATTTTAATAGCTTGAAAAAACAAGTGATTATATCCCTTTTTAATTTTCTATAAATCTGATAGTTTTCGGTTTGCCTTATTGTCACAATTGAATTGTTTACCTTACATAACCTTCGCATATTAACCAGCAAGGAAGACCAACAAAACATTTTAAATTATATTTTGTGCCCACCTCAGCCAAAAGAGGAAGGAATAATCAGTAATATTGTAGTAGATAGCCTAATATTGAGAGTATAAAGTAGCCATCCGCTTCAATCTTTTATGTGAAGAAACATCTCAGTTAAGAAAAAAATTAATTGTACCTCATACATAAATTTAAGTTGGGTAGATTTGTGATCGAACATAGGCCGTCAGTGGATCCTTAGTTCAAATAGTTTTATTTATTTTAATTATTTTTATTTTTTGAGGGAGAGGCAGGAACAAGAGCATTTACGCACACAGATGGCCATCCTGTAGTGTGGGACTCCCCCCGAAAAACGGGATTATCCATTAAAAAACCGCCTTAGAACCTCCTTAAAAACCTTAAGAACTCTAGCCTTGAACTGTTTATCACATTATAGACGCTAGACCTAAATTTGGCTTACGCCCATGGGGTTCAGTCCTTATCAAGCCAAAGAAGTCCTTATCAAGTCCTTATCAGGTCGAAGGAACTGAGGCACTTCACGGTCCAGATCGGTTTTCTTTTCCAGTAGGATACCACGGACGAACCGTGATAAACAATCCCTGTTGCCCTCATGATCCATAAACTTTTCACAGACCGTAAACACCGAAAACACGGAGTCTTCTTGTGGCTTCCAGGTGGGGCCTTGTCCAACGTGGACAGAGGAAGGTGTGTTCCGTGGCATCAGGAACGTCCGGGAAGTATATGCAATACAGTGAACCGGTCTTGCCCATCCGGTTCAGGTACGACTTGAAATAGCCGAGAAATGTCAGGAACTGCGTGAGGTAGTAGTCCACCTCGCCATGCCGCATTTCCAACCATGGTTGGACTTTCTCGATGAGTCAAGTAGTGGTCATATACTATTTACTAATCACAATGCATTAGTAAATAGTATCATAATTAGTATTACTATTTAGTAATGTCATATACCATTTCACAAATGTGCAATTAGAATGCCTACTAACGTGAAATAATTTTCTCAGGTAATATATGAGACATTAAGTATCAACTTAATTCAATAATGTGTGCGAAAGGTTGTTCAATCGTAATTCTAACTTTAAGCTTCAGCACAGAGTAGTAAATCCACATAGGAGAAGAAACATCAAATGTTTCCATGACATTATCACCACCGGGAGAATGAATAATTATGTGGTTAAATTGATTGCAGGTTATCCATTTATCAAAGTTACCTTATGCCTGACCTGCTCCTTCGATGTATGAGATCGCAACCATTGCATTTAAATTGTATTATTAGTGCATTAAAATGTTTCTAAACGGTAACAAAAATTTAACAATATCGTTGGTAAAATACATCGCTAAATTAATTTGAGGTATTTTAGTTTTAATATTTTCGTCAGCAGGGTTTGTTTTATAATGAATGCGGTAAACTTATAACAAATAGTAGGAGTCTTATTATTAGTATTTTAGTTAAGTAGTTTCTGCAATGTCAACTAAAAAAGACAATATAGTCGATATTTTAATAACAATAAAATGAATGCAACCAAAATTAATAACAAATAATCGTAAAATATTTTAGATGGTCATGTTTATTAAAACGTATGACCAATTTATAAATATATCGGAAGAATGTGACACATCAAAACTTAAATACTACACTATTGTGTATGTGGGCAATGAATTTCCCATCGATCTCGGTGGGATAATCGGAGGCCCAGCCTTAAACACTGTCACGTTTTCAATTGTATATTACCTACCTGTGCATATGGTGTATTCTTCTTGTTTTCATTTTAGCATTGTTAAAATGGGTAAGTGCTTTTAAATTTATATATACAATCGTTCCAAGTTTTTTTTATTTTTTTTAAATTTTTTTTATTTTATTTTATTTTATTTTTTTTTTTTTTTTTGAGGGAGAGGCGGAAAAATGCATTACGCACACAGGTGTCCAGCCTGTAGTGTGGGGCTCCCTAAAAAACGGGTTTACCCACTAAAAAACCTCCTCTACTCTTTAGGAATCTAACCTGGAATTGTTTATCACATTACGTCAGGCTAGGCCTAAATTTGGCTTGCGCCCGTCGGGCTCGCTCCTTATCCAGCCGCTCTATCAAGGGATCTGGGCCACTTCGCGGTCCAGATCGGTTTTCTTTTCCAGGAGGATGCCCGGACGAACTGTGACAAACAATCCCAGTTGCCCTCATCCTCCAAAATCTTTTGGCAGACCGAGTCCACCGAAAATGCACCAAATATTTGTGTGGCCTCCAGGCGGGGCCCTTCCCAACGGGGACAGCGGAAGAATGTGTGTTCCGCATCGTCGGGAACACCCGGGCAATAAATGCAGTCCGGTGAACCGGTCTTTCCCATCCGGTTCAGGTACGACCGAAAATAGCCGTGACCTGTCAAAAATTGGGTCAGGTAGTAGTCCACCTCCCCATGCCGCCGTTCCACCCATGGTTGGACCTGCTTGATAAGTCGCGCAGTCCATCGTCCTCGGGTGTCGTGCTCCCAGCTGTGTTGCCACTGCTGGAAGGTTCGGGAGCGCTCTTCTGTTCTTGCCGTTCATCGTTCCAAGTTAAAGACTGGTTTTATCATAACAATATATCAAAAAATAAAATGGTATTTTTTTCACAACTGTATATGTTCATCAATACTGTATGTAGGTACTGAGCGACATTCTTACCACACATTTTTATTACTTTATCAGCCGTTGTCGATCGATCATCGGTGGCAATGTAGTCCCGGTCACGTGACGTGGGTGCCAGACTACAGTTAAAGGCTCCCTCATTGAATACTTCCATGTTCGTGATGGCCCGGTTTATGGTTGGCCATGACTGTTGGGCGTTAAAATAAAAAACATTTCATAACCAAGTGCATATTTTTAATTATTGTTTATTCCCCATCCCTATTTCGTTACCATTCCAAAAATCTTTCTAGAATATACATTAAGATTTTTATTTTGATAAAAGGTCGTATTAATATCTAAAAAAGTCGTTTACAAACACGTCGAACAATATTTTAAAGCATATTAATCGTTAATTAACTTTAGGAAATAGGGATAGTACTGATAAAAACTTAAAGCACATAAAATGCTAACTACTTTTCTGATATACTACATATAGTAGGTATAATACGTGACGTTGAATATCAAAGAAAGGTGAATTCTTTTCATTTTATACCTACCACATAAAGAGCAAGGTTGATTAATTGCACCTTTAAATCAGCTCCTAAGCCCAGTCATTGTCCTCAACACCGAAATGAGTATCTGTGATTGGTGAATTTATTACGTTGTAAATTACACTAACGAAACTTTATTGATTTACTTATAATTAATTTGCAAGACAGGCTACATCACTGAGGTAATGATAAATGCTTTTAATTCCAATTAGTATCTATGTTTTCTCATACTCCTTAATGTAAAGGTTATGGTAATTAAATTTAAAATTTAACATTCGATTAATGTAATTTTCAAAGAAAATGCAATTCCTGTAAAAATTTTAAACTATTTCATATGAAAGTCTAGTTTTAAGTCCGGCTTGTTACATTACATCTATGCCCTAATCACTGTATAACAATGATTCTTAAGAATAATACAAAATATTAAATTTTATGAAAGGTATTTATGATAAAATAATATTCAGTGATATTAAATATACAAACTAGACCGTAAATTAAATTCATTTTGTTTGAAAAGTTGTTTGCCCTCACAATACTTGCTATAGCCTCCCACCATTAATATGACCCAGAACATGATTCTACCTTTGTAGATTACCAAGGTTATCAGACAAAAAGAGAAAAATCATAACTATTCATTGAATATATCATCGGTGATTATATTAAAAAAATAACAAAAGCAATACAATTTTTAAATAAAAATCTTGGAAAATGTGGCATATTGACTCCAAGTAAAATGTAAAAGATATGATTTATTATTGTAAAAAGAATTTAAAAAAACATGAAAATGAAAAAAAGTTTTGCTGATTTAGTTTTAAAATTATGTTTTTACTGTTGTATTTTATAAGTATTACATGAAACTAGATATGATTGCCATTATATAACTTATAAAGGTTTATGGACAAAAATGTTACTAACATTAGTTCTCACATGATCATTTGTAAATTTTTTTCATAAGCTATTCTGAACAGGAGTGGAGTTAGACTATAATAATAATAAACTTCTCTGTATTGAGTTGAAAAAAGGGTAGTTTTTATGTTGAGTTGGTAGATAATAATTTTGAAGATTCCTAAAAGTTATTTTAATTTACGGGCATCTTCCCTAAAAGAATTTTAGATACTCGTTTTCTTAGTTCTTAGTGTTTGACTGCATGGTAACCGTGAAACTACTTGTTTGGAAATAGTTTTTTTTAATTAATTGTGACTATCCTATAACATTGATACTTTAATCATGTTAAAAAGTGTTATCAATGCAATCCATTTTCAATAATTTCAAAAGTCAAAGCTGTGTTAGTGTATGAATGTTGAAAACATATGCTTTTCAGTTACATAGCTTTACATATTGGAGAACTTTCTTGTTTTAACCCCACCACCTCCCCACGAGTCATCGTGATGAATAATAAAGTAAACAAAGAAACTCAATTAAAACTTCTGGGATGGAATCAGAGCCAATTAAATATCTTACTTACTTAATTAAATCTTGTCATCACGTAAACAACCAACTTTCAATGTAATTCTGCCATGAATTTCTAATTAAAGCACACTTTATCATGATAATAATGAGGATTGATATTATAAGCGTTTTAAACAAAGTTTGAATAAGCAGTTAGTTTTTTTGGATTATATCATTTCAATGGGTGAAGTCATGCAGTCCTATTACATTTAATGCAATGTAGTGATCCTAAAAGGTAATGTGTTTTCATCTAGCGAAAATAACAGGATAAGTGCGGTAATAAGCATAACATATGCTATCAAAAATTAAAGAATTGCAGAGTTTGTAAGAGAAGATTGGATGCATGTTGAAGGTGGCGAGGGAGGCATCGGCATTTATTTATAAACCAAAAGCTGACAAACCCTCTTAGCAGTATATTACAATGCAAGTGGGGTAAATATTCGCCTCTTGTATTTTAAAGCAAAAAATAATTAAATAAAATAGTAACATCTAAACACTCATTTTTATTAAAAACCGTAAGTGTCACTGATTCTTATCATCCATAGCATCACTGCATTGACTGAAATAGATTTCATTAAATATAATACGAATAATATTTGGATTCAAGAGCTTGTTTTATTGCAAAAATCACTACCACATTATGTACTACCTATTTAGAGCAATACGCTAATCTCTAAAATACTACATTACCTACCTAATTAATGTAACTTGTATGTATAATGTACTTTTATTCTTTCGTTTTTCACATTCATATAGTTTGTTTAAATTTAATTGTAAAAAAGCAACAGTTTATCGATGGAAATGTGCGAAAGGTCAACATTCTAGTTTAAGGTCAGAGCAATTCAGTGTCAACGTCACGCTTATGAATATACAATGAGTGACATTATTGTCGCATACATTACAAATGACACTAAGTATAGACTCAGTATTATAAAGTCTATCCATAATATTTTCAACAAGTGAATCATATGTAAGGTAAATTTTACTTTTGAAAAGTTTATATAAAAGAAAAGAATGTAGTCAGTAAAACAATGTTATTGTGATCAAGAAACTGGTTTCACAAACAAGTTATTAACTAATTGATGATATTATTGTATTATGTGCTGTATAAATTTTTCGTAATTGCTTACAAATTAATATAAAACAAATTATACTTATGAGATTCATTTTATTTTCCATTGTTGTATTGGATAGAAATGTTTCACCTTTAGGCTGGAAGTATTTCTCCAATACAGATGTATCTTGTGAGCTATGCAAGCTTTATCAGATAATACATGAGTGGACGTATGACCCTCATCCAATACGGGGCCTACATTCCCATTCCAACCCTTGTACACTACACTGGCATTTTTTATTATTTAATTTAAATTTTTTAACTATTTTAATATTTCACAATGGCTTCGAAACATCGTCATTTTATTATCCCTAACCTATTTTTTTTTTTTTCAACCCTATCATCTCATCAAAACGTGTAGGTTACTTTACATATAAAATGCGTTGGCTTCGAACCACCATTTGAAAACGTTGCTTAACAATAATGGCGTATTCTATATGAAATTAGAAAAATAACTACAATATTTAATTCTTACATACTATCAAATACTTAGTGACTTAATATTCATACTAATTCCAAAATAATTTTAAGGTAAAAACACGTTTTGATCCATCGGCTAGTACACCATTGAACGTAATAAAGTTATTCCTACTTTATTTTTTATATTTTTTATTATTCAATACAAATTATTCTTTTAAAATCTCTTTCTATGAAGTGAAAATATTAACCACCATTAATTGATCTATCTAACAACTACCGACTAATGAATGAATTAATTATAAATATAGCCTACAATAAAATTCAATAACATTTAACCTATGGTATTTTTTTTTGTTTCAAATTTAGTAAATTATTAAAAACATTGCAACTATGGAACTTTGGCCACAACGCTGTCAGATATAATAATAATCTAGCAGTATTTTGACTGACATGTCAGTAACCAACCACCACTTTGCACCTGCAGGCATATAAATTTTATACAGCGCTATATTAAAACTGTTTTATTCACCGTGAACTAAAATACATTAGATCTAAGTTAATTATGTTTTTCGAATAAGATAAATAAAAGTTTTCTACTGTATTAAAAGTAAGCAATTTCTTAATAATTAAAATTAACACAATCATATTGCATGTAAGGAAAGCTACTAAGCCTGCAATCTATAGAGTATAGTATTATTACTTAGGGACGATTGATTCCTAGCGCATTAACAATGATACAACAGGGATGTACAAATACTCATTTTTCTACATTAGCATATTTAGGGGCTGAAGATAAATCCGTTTTAAATAGTATAGTTTGTCCTACTAAACTGTTATTATTAGATATCTTTTAGAAATCAAATAATTCATCCAAAATCAATGATGGAGAAAATGCCTATCAAAACTTCTATTTCTGTTTAATTTTTAATTTTACTTCTGCCCTAATAAGATCTTCACCAAATATACCAATACATAATACACCAAATACTGAAATCACTCTGGACTTGCCTTATTTATAAAAATTTGAGTTGAAGTTTATTAAAGAGGTTAAACATTAATTAAAATGGGTTTTAAAATAATCTAACTAAATCTATAATAGATTAAGTATGTATTGAACAAAACACATTCAGTACAAACAGTATAAAGTTAGATGTTTCTTTACGATCTCTAGATTTTTATCCAAGCATTTCATTTATAGTACTGAAAGTATTGAGCTGATAACATATGTAGGATTTTATACAAAGATTAAAAGATTCAAGGATTCAAAGATTTTATTTGGCAATTAAGTTTACACAACAATAGGCTATGTCTTAATCTAAATTAATCTAAAATACAGTACATAATATATTTAAAGTAGTTTAGTTCATTTTGAGTTGTCATTTGTCAGAAATTTGCATCCTTTGCTCAGCCACAGAAGACTTAGTTAAATGAATAATGCAAAATAGTGCATCTCTCTCAGTTCAGCTGGATCTTGTTACTAAATTGCATTGTTCCACGAATGTTTTCATCCATTATCTTACTACCCTAAAGTTGGAAATGAAGTCAAACTTAAACTTTAAGAAAATTGCGAATACTTCAAATTTTGCTTATTATCTTAAATATATCATAAGTGTTTAAATTAAAAGAATTAATTATAAAATACCAATATATCTAACAGATACTGTAAAATTTAAATACCAATGTAGTACTGAAGTTACCGAATAATATGTAAAATAGTCCTTTAACTAATGGCGCATATCATAGTTTAAAAATAATATGATTATTTAGTTATATAAAAGATAATGTACTCTTAAATATAAAAAGCTAAATTATCTTTCTGTACATTTGTACGATCAAAGAGGAATGGTGAAACAGGACAGAGATTGTTGTACAAGGGAATAAAATCCAGGTGATCTCTAGCCATATTAAATAAAATAATATTTTTATCATCTCATCCTTTAGGATTCCGCTTTTTACTGAAATCCAAATCCATCAAAGACAGATTAATTTTATATTTCCATTATTTTATTCCTGAGACTAGTAGAATCAAGTGAACATTCATTGTAATATATTTGAAAAAAAAATTAAATGTTCAATAGGGTAAAACATTTAAACCCTTACAATATATTAATATTTTACATGGAGTTTTTACGAAAAAGTTGTTAATTTTAACTATTCGTATTATAAGCATCATTATAACGAACATTAGAAGACAATGTTTTCATAAAAAAAAGGTGCTTAAGTAAAATTGTTTCTAATGAAAACCTTAGAAATGCAACATTTTTGTATAAAAGGTAATTTATATTTAGTTTTCAGCTCAATCTCATTGACTCACTTTTTACAAAGCTTTTTATAAATTTTTAAAAAGTCAATGATCAACATATAATAGCAAATGTAGATGTTTAATAATAAAATATATTAATATAAATATATAATAACACAATTATAATAAAAACATAATATATTAATAATAGCGCCCTTCAAATGAAATCTTTTTATTGTTGACTACATGTTCAGGGACTTAGTCCATCTCCATAGTCATTGTAAAAATATCTTAACCTAGAGACTAGTAGTAAATAAATAATCTAAAAAATTTTAATACAATATTATCATGTCTTTCACTTTATTAATTGCATTTTGTCTAATTATTATTTCATGTTTAGGTTAGTTATTTTGTCGAAGAATGATTTATTTGACGGAATTCGATTATTTATAAGCTGTTGAGGACTCTCTAGTAAACAATCTATTTCCGTCAAATAACCCAATCTTCAACAAGATAATTAACTTACATATGAAATGAATAACGAGAATAAACTCAAGCAGTAAAATTAAACACATCAAAATTTTATAATAATGTTCTTACACAATATTTATTTACTAGTAATCACTAGGCTAAGATATTTGTACAATGTCATAAATAAAACGATTTCGTTTTGAAATGGTGTTCTTGTTAAATTATATTTTTATACTAATTATATTACCAATAATAAATAAGAACACAAATATGTTAATCAATTTACGATTCCGTGGACAAGGACTCTGATATTTTGCATTGAGAATCAAACAGTGATTTAAGATTACAAGTTTCATGTCTATTTATCATATGATAACGAAAAATTAAGACAGTTATGAATGTAAATAATTACAAAAAAAGTTATACCATCAATCATGCCCGGAATGTCAAACTTAAAGGATTTAAAAAAAGAGTCTAAATATACAATTTTGCATACTTAAAAATTGCATTAAAGTCATTAAACTATATATATTTTAATAAGGTTTCAATATTTAGTGTAAATATTTTAGTGTAAAAATATGTATAAATGATATAGAAAGTTTAAATGTATGAAGATTTATTGTTTAAAGTCATTGAAAATGTTACCAGAAGTTAAAAAAGGAAATTGTGAATCGAACCGTCCGTAAAATTAACAACAATTGATTTGTTAATAAAAAGTTTTAAGATAAAACCTTATTTTAATTTAATGATATGTCTAATTATGTTTAGTAAGATAATTATCTTTTCACATAAACTTATAGTTTTGGAAAATAATTGTGATATTCAAGTTAGTAAAATTACAGTTTCTTTTTTTACTTAAAAAAATTAGTGATGAAATCACGTATTTAAAATTTATTGCTTTTAGGTTTTTTTTATTGACAAATGTCTACGTAAAACAATGTTATCTAAATATAGGCTTCTTCAAATAAAAGAGCTATAATATTTGTACATCACAATTATCATAAAATTCAAAGAAAAAGGTTATTGTTTGGGCTCTTATTTCTTTGTCTGAAATTGTTCAAAATATTGTTTATATTATGGCTTTTATTGTCAGTATAGTACAAAACGAAAATGATGTTTGGCAATTATAAGTCCCTAAAGACTTCATCCATAATCGCCTAAACATCAAGATTAATCAACTAACACGAAAATAAATTAAATTGAGTCCAAAAAATAGTACAATGTGTATCATTGAGGAATGAATCAAATCGAAATTAAAAAGTAATAAACAAGTCTTTGTTTAGAGCTAACACTTCTTTAAAACACCAGATTAAATCGTGTTCTCTAAAAGTAATTTTTACAGTAAATCAGTAATATTTTATAAGGCTATAAAAAGAAATCAGCATTGCGTAGATAACAATATTGTGGGAATTGAGACTTTGAAACAGATAACCAATTCACTTCGACCCACATTGGTTCCAGGATGAGTTCGTATTCAAATAAGGCCCTTTGAGACAGGGATCCTATTTATTCAGATTTATTTCCTTAGCTTCTTAAGTGCATATTACCTTTTATAAAACTGTAATGTAGCTACTTTTAAGTTGTAGATAGTAGATAATTATAAAATATATTTTCTTAGCAAACCAAAGAAAACAAAAAAAGTTTATAAACTATTAATTTTGTTAATTACAAGAAAAAGTGCTGCATTTTGGTGTAAGCAGTACTTTCTTAGCAATCGGCCAGAATTATATTTTTAATTAAGTAATTTTTACATGTGTTTATTAACTATTTTGTTATTTTTGTCCATAAAATAACTTAATAGTTTCAATGGGATTATCGTTTTTCAGTTTAAACTACCTTCAACAAATAATATATAAAAATAAAGGGGAACTCACCACATAATAAATAAATATTAAAAGATCTCGTACAATGAGATACCATTGACCTAGTGGTATTTTTCAAGATTATTGGTCCAAATTCTTTGTGTAATCAAATTGTTAAACTAAAATAACGTTTTTCCATCACCCCAGAATTTTACGCCAAATTGAACACATGCATTATACCAAAGGCTTAAATTTTATGTAAGTTTTAACATAATTTTCAGAAATATAACAATAGTCACATTGAGTATTTTTAATTAAAACTTGGTCATGCTTCCTTAAATTAGATGAACGATTTTTGTAAATAGATAGAAGAACTAAAGTATCTCATTAAAACTACAGAGTTATTTTATGAACAATAGTTTTTTTTTTCTTTAAACCCTATTGAAATGCATCAACACTCCAGGTAAAAAAATTTATTACTAATTCAATTCAAGTCACAAGTCTAGGATGATCAAAATTTGATCATGTGGCAGAAGATCAGAAAGTGAAACCTTAATCAAGTCTGGCGGACTGTGAAGGAATGTCAATAATTACGACCGCCTAGAAGTAGACTGTTCGGGACAGGTGGTTCTTGATTGCCCTTTGATATAATCTACAAAGACATGGTTTTCATTCTTTATTATACAATGCATAAAATGGAATGAAATATGAAAATAAATTAAATATAAACTTTTATTTAAAATGCTTGATTTCTGTAATAGGTCGTTATATAATCTATGTGGCATTTGCTAGCTAAATTATTATGCTAATAAAATTTAGTTTTTATATTTAACAGTTTAAATACCTAACAACTTACGTGCAGTAAATAATTTATAAATCCATAAATGATTACATTTTTAACCCCAGTTACTTACAACGTTTTTAGGGAAAAGCCTAAAAAACTGTAAATCTCTTTAATTTAATGAACTGCGACATTCACACTATTTTGACTTATCTAAATATCCATATCCACTAACAATACGTTACTATCAGTAATTATTGCACATAGTAACTAACATTAATAGGTTTGTTGGTAAGTTTAATATGATTCTTAAATAATTTATTGCAGTTTAACTGTGTGTTTATCTTATACCCTTAATCTAGTACTGTTTGCATGAGCAACTATTTTTCTATCCAAGGATTTTTTTTTATATTTTAAGGAAAATTCTGGATTCCACCCGACATCATTTAAAATTTCTCACGTTATCCTTAGGCCATTTCACAATAGCTAGTAAATTAAACCAAAATCAGCTGATGGCTGTAGAAATAAACGAGCATGTTAAATTTTCCTTAAGTAGTTTATAAACATTAAATCAAAGTGCAAAACCCTGGCGAGTAAGCGAAGCGAACAGCTCGTTGGGTGGGGGGGGGGTTCTGAGAATTGAAAGTGAAACTTAATAATTTTAGTGAGCATAAGCTCCCACGGGTACTAACTGTAAAATATAATACAATCAATTTTATATTGTAAAAAATTACTTTTAAAAATACTTTTGTTGATTAATTTAATTATTTTAAATTAAATAAATTAACTAACACTAACAAAACTGATAATTCAATATTTCAATGAAAGTTAAATGATACAGTTTTATGTCCATTGAGTTTCTTTTTAATTTAAAATAGAAAGGAAATTCAATTGACTGCAGGTCATATTTTCATGGTTGAGCCGCAATTAAAAGAAGGAATTTAATTACCACTTCTCCCGCGGGAGCGCGCCACATTATCCCATGTTATGACGTTCCCACCTCAGCTCTGCGCTGCAGTCTAAACCACGGTAATTGTGTTTAATTAAAACTGTTATCTTGATGTGCCCATTTTTGGTTAAAGCTTCATTTGATTTTGACAGCTTAAATTACTTAGTTAATTTTAGTTTTTCTCTTTTCAAGCACTTGATTAAAAAAAAGCTATATTGTTTTAAAATTAAGCTCATTTTGATTTAAAACGAAATTACTTTTCTTGTTGAGGAGTATAAGAAATTTTATTTGTTGTGACCTAAGAGGGGGTTTTGTATTTCTATGTCTTAATACATTTTCAATATTTTACGTTCCAGTTGTAGGAGTATTATTAAATAACTGATTTTATATCTAAATTAATTTAATTTAAAATAGAATCATAGTATTGAATCACCCATTTTGGATAGATTTTTAAATATTCTAGTCGATATAAAAAAACATGATTAAAAAGAAGTTATACATACAATACCATAAAGTGTTTTTTATGTTATTATTAAGATGGTATTATTTTCAATACATTTGTATTCCTTTTGCAGATTCTAGACGAGCAGGCATTCACACCTACCGCATTTTATTGAAATAAATATTGAAACCTCTAACCTGATTGAGGAAAACAAATTTTTCGTACTATATATTAGTTTAAAAAGTAATGCATGCATCGTAGTAGATACGCATTCTCCGAAATTTATGTTCTATTAATAGGTGACTTATTTTTTCCTGACTGTACGCTCAATTAGTTTTTGGGTTGTGCTATATAGTTATTATATTTATACACATATAAAAAATTCCAAATATCAAGCAATTTTTGAAGATTAATTATATTGTTGAAAAACAGTTTTTTCGCAACTAGTTTTTTTTTTTATAAGTTTTAAAAGTAATTAGAGAACTACGGAGAAGGTTTTAGCAATATTTTTTTCTTGTACGACAGAACGTAAATAATGAATATACCGTATTTATTGTAATATGCAAATACATTATATGCAAGAGACAATAGACAATGAAAACATTGCCAGTTTAACAGTTAAAACATTTAACATATCGTAAATATGAAGTTCACATGTTTATTTTCCGTAAAAATATCATCAGCAATACAGTTTTATTGTTGTACTGTCTTATCTTTTATTTGTTCATTAAACTCAAGCTATTTATTTTTGAGATCTTTAAAATGACTTCCAACAAAAATTAATAGTTTTTCTTCGCTGTTCAAGTTACCCTAATAGCGTATCCTACAGGAACTCCCCTAGAACCTCGCACAACTTCACATCCCACCTGAGGTTCCTGGCCAGGAAGGGGTCCAGATGGTCCAACTCCGGCACCCGGCACCAGTGCTGAGGGGCCGCTGCCATGAACAGCTGGTTGTACGCGTGGAACCCGCATGGCAGCACACACGGCAGCAGGACAAAGTACAAGAGGAGCTTCTGGTACGCGCCGAACTGGCCGACGTCCGGCAGCACCTCGTCAAGGTCCATCCGAGAGGAAGGACGACGCGCGACTGAGCCTTCAACCCCCACCCTCCCTGGCTCATTGTTGCCCCCCTCCCTTCCCACACCCTCCCTACCTCCCCCACCAGCCGGGCTGTGCACAGCTAATCACGCTTTTGTCCTGTTTATAAGGATGCGGACGAATTTACCGAATTAGTCCTTTGTCTTCCTTTATCCCTTGTCCTGTAATGGAGACCGGCGAAACTATAATTTATATTCTAGGACGAGGAAAAGCAATGTTCATGATTCACTGCTATTATTTAAATAGTCAAATAAAAATATTTAAAATAGCAAGTAAATGTTTATACTACTTACAAATTTTACATTGTTTCAATTGCTACGCTTATGAGATGATGAGCTCATTTAATTTACTCACTTGGATTGAGGGCGAGCTCTTCCCACTAATCAAACGTCTTCAAGATAGGATTAATCATACTAAATCCGTTTAATCTGGAAGATAAATTTCGACTTAAATATAATAATAAAATACGATATTTCAAAATCATTAAGGTAAGACTTTAAGGTTATATAGTTATGGGGTCATTACATTTTGGTTCTATATTTTGTTTGAATAAAAAATGAATAACAAATACCAGGATTTCAGCGAGTTGAATAAACTCTCTATGTGTTCATTGTAAAACAATCAAATGTCACACAATTTTTGGATAATTTGCCAAGTTATGTAATACATTGTGTATTACAGAAAAATACAAATATATTGTTACAAAATGAAAGTTAAACATTTCCTATAACTACATAATGGTTTCTATAATTTAAATTACAAATGTTTATATTTATCTCAAGTTCAAACTGTCTATCATAGGTTTAAAAAACGAACGGTAATTTCAAAATTTTGTTATAAAACTTAATCTTTAAAATTTAAATATGAGAATATTATACATGTTCATTAATGTTTAAGATGTTCATTCTGTCTAGTATTATACTAGAAACAACAATACAGTTTGTCCAATCCATTAATGGTATTATAAAATACTAACACATATGAGGACACAATCACATAAAAAATCGGAAATTTTTTACTAAAGGAAAATATATATTGCCACGTTTTGACATTTTTTCAGAATGTTACAAAAGTATTTTACATACTAATATTAATAACACTCGTTTTAATATAAACAATAAAACATCTACAAACTTTAAAATTGTAGCTCTAACCCCAAACGAAATTACTAACTACCTCAACAAAAATAAGTTGTTTTATAGCAAATTATTAATAGACACACAATTAGGAAATTTTGAAAAAATGGCCATCTCTTTATGTCATTAGGAAACCTAAAAATCCCTTAAGAATAAGAAAACTCAAAATCTTAAAAAAACTTTCTTCCGGAGAATTTGTTGACGATTAAATAAAGCTGTAGTCTTCTTTTTACCAACTTCTATCTAGTAACCAGGCTGGCGCTGCTTGCCAATTCGGGGTTTCCTGTAAATAAAGTTCTCTCAACGTCTCTCCAATCTATCAACTGTATACTATTAAAAAGGCACAGTCAAACGATTATAAATAACTAGCTGTTACCCGGCATGCTTTGTAATGCCAACCTGAGGCCTATTTTTACCGTCAAGAGAGCTAATTCACTTCGCTCACTCCCCATAAAGTTCAGGTAATTCACTGTGTCCACTCGCCGTCAGTTTTTTGCTCATTCGCTATACGCTTACATTTTTATTTTTTTATTTGTTGTGTTCAAAGACAAACTAGATAAAAAAAACTCCAAAACAAAATGACATGGGGTTCTGTCATTTCCAACGGAAATGAAATAAAAATATCCTATGTCCGTCTAATGGTTCTAAGCTACATCCCCACCAATTTTCAGACAAATCGGTTCAGAAATTCTCGAATTATAAATAGTGTAACAAACACAAATTTCTTTTATGGATGTAGATTTAAATAACTTTAGATTTATTTAAATGTACAGTGTATTTATCAAATTTTAATCATCTAAGCACTATCCTCTTTTTTAAGTTATGATCCCCAGGAGGAATTGCTGATTAATATGCATTCTGTTTGCAGTGTTTCTTACATGAACTAATCAGTATTCTGGGGGTTCAGTATTAGGAAAGGGTTGTTTTGAACAAAACATCTAGTAAAACATGCTGGATTGGGATATACGAGTATTAGTGTTATAATTCCAGTTTTAGTATTATATTCTCGTATAAGTATCATAATTTTCCCGTTTAGTAGCTGAAAAACTCGTATAGCAGTTTCTATTGTAGAATTTAATCTCCGAAAAAGGGAATTATTATTCGCATACCAATGATGAAAAAATCTTTAAACTAAATAAAATAGGTGTCAAACCACATAACCTACAGTGACATTTCTTCAAAGTTTTAAGCGTAGAAGTATACATTTATAAAATATTCCCTGACGGTAAATATATTTATGACATTCGTGAGTCAGACACAGAGCAGTACGATGGCATTGGCAGGCGAGCTCGAGTGGCATACATAATGCAAAACAATGTAATCAATATAAATAGGAATTACGTTTTACGCACTAGTTAGTTTATGAGTGTATTTTATGTTTTATATACAATTTGAAAGTTTTAACGGTATAAAAAAAAATTTAAACAAGATATCTTTGTTCAAAAACAAAATTACTACTATACAATTACTTATAATTATGACTGTCATATACATATGATACATGATATAAGACATGTTCATTCGTCATATTATGTATATTGAAATCAATGGGTAAATGATATAATAGGGGGTTGACAATAAAACAATAAAATTTCTAGTATTCCCTGGTTGTTACCTTTTTTTCTTTTGAAGATTTGGGAAAATCACTTGATTCATCCAAAGATATAGATACTAATTATTAAAATATATTTTTCAAAGTAAAAATTCAATGTACTATGTATTCCATGACCCCACTTTTGTTCCACTTAGTTATCTTGGTAGTCTGTCAAATGAAAAAAGCGTGGGGTATTGGTGACATTTTATCCTCTATACTGAAGCATATGCAGTATGTAGAATTATATCATCCTTTTGTAAATTTATTAAATCTGCGTTTGGAAATAGGAAAATTAGGAAAACTATCTAAAACTGCCTTAGTAGTTTATTTATTTCAAAATGGTAGGATTACAGAAATTAATAACTACAGACCTATATTTTTGCTGCCCGTCTTTTCAAAAATTCTTCAGATAATAATGAAAAAGAGGTTAGTTAAAATTTCTGGATGGTAATAATTATTTAAATAAAAACCAATTCGGTTTTTAGTTGATATTTTTGAAATGTTGTTCTGATATTTTAATGGTTTAAATAATGGTCTCATCACAAGCTATTTGTTTATAAATATTAAGGAATCATTTGAATCGGTAGATAATAAAATATTGTTAAGCAAGGCTGGAATATGAGGTATACCTCGTCTTATTTTAAAACTATTTCGTATTTTTATAACATATTTTTACTACTGTTTGAAAACTGGTGATTATTGCACTTACAGTAAGTTGCTTATTATTTATAACTGTTATAAAAGTCACTGGACACTATTATAAATAGTAAATAATCAAACTAAACAAAACGCAATGAATAATACACAACAAGACACAACACAAAACACAGTAAATAGTATTAAACTACTATACAAACTAAATTGTTTCGATACATATAGATTATAGTTACTTAAAGCTCTGTATATAATTAGAACTTTAATTTTTCTTTGCAAAGAAGAAATGTAAGTCCATCTTTGCAATGAGCTAGGCAAGCCGACTATTACATGTTTTGTGATGGTAGGCCTAACACACCTTTGGCTAAGGAAGTATACTAATTCATAAAGTACTGTTGTGTGATATTGATTCTGTGATATGAATGTGCCATTGTGGAAAATAAAAATAATGTAAAATTCAATTTTTTCTCTGAACTTTATGAAAAATAATTATTTTTGGATCTTTTATATTGTTTTGTAAATTTGTCAACCCATTCAAGTAAAAGTTTTCTGAAAGCTTAAAGGAAACCTTTTTTCAGCAGTGTTATATTTCATTATAAAAGCTCTCGGTTTCCTAAAGAGTGTTGCTGTTACGGCATTATTAAATTCTTTGTACTTGAGTGATCCCTGTTTGCTTTTATTAACTCCGAAACAAATTGCATCTCTTTTTTACCCCTTTAAATTAATTAACCTGTCCTGCAGTACAACTCACTCGTTTCCCCTATTAATAAAAAATGCATTTAATATATTTAAATTTGAAATACTTAAATCTTTCTATCGTTAATAACGTGTTCTAAGAAACAATCGTTCTTGTTTAAAAATATAATACAGTACAATCGAATTAAAATTACTTATAAATAACCCATTATTAATTTATTATTATAGAAATTGAATTAATATAGGCTACACAAATTTTACTAGGATTTTCCTCAAATATTAATCATAGTATTCTATTTAAGACGATTTAACTGTTAATTAAGAAATATTTAAACATCAAAAGTCATAGGATATAAAATAAATAAACGTTATCTTTGTCTTACTAGATTGTTATTCTATTTATCTGATCAAAATAGCTTTCATATAAGCTATTTATTTTTTAAACTATTAAACTTTTGTATAATTTTTTGTAGGCCCTATGTAGGTAATATCACAGTTTGTTTAAATATGGTTGGATGAATGACCAATTTATGATGGACTAATTTTAATAGGGAATGAATTATTCCAAGAAATAGAAAATGACTTTATACAATCCATTGAAGGCCTTGTACAACTGGTAAATAAAAGTATTAAGATATTTTTTAATATATAATTAGTGATTTAAAGTAAATTGTAGCAAAAACTTTCATTTTAAACTATTTATTTTAAAATAATTGCTTAATTATTTTAAATTATTGCTTCATAGTGTATTTTACATTATTTTTGGTGGTTTAATCGTGTAAACCAAAATATTTGAACACGGTTGAAAACTGTACCCTATGTAAACAAAAACGAAAGCGAAGTAATGGAAACTTTTGACTAACAAAATTCACTAACGCACATCAAATTAATTGATTTGATAAGTGTATACAAAAACTTAACTTTAGATAATTAAAAAAAAAAATTCCAAATTTCACAGTTATATTTGGCTTTTAATTAGTAATTTTGTTAATTATTGAAACGTGTAAGTATTTTAGCCACTGCGATATTGTTATAATAAAGTCTTGCCTTTGTTTGACTTAGTTACACTGTCACTTAGTTCAGACAGACCGGATAGTTTGTAAGTATAAGTTATTGTTTAGTTTGGCATAAACTGTCAGATACAAGTTTGACAGCGAGTTTAAATTATTTATAACCTTACAAAATAGTGCTGAATAACTTTTCCTATCAAGAATTTTATCCATTAAATATAGAACGGTGCTACCTTCACAAAACACTGTAAATACATATTTATCATGTGGAGTTCATTACTGTCTTCTTTGAGCGAACTTATAAATTTTGAAACATCAAGTACATTTAGCCCTATATAATGATTTACTTATTAAACTTTTTTGTAGTCCGACTCGATGTTGTGGAATACCTTTGATCTTAAAAGGACGATCGATTAAATTTTGACAGTCAAACTTTGCATTAAAAACATACAGCCGAAAACAAAATGCCATTACTCCTGATACACTAGAACATTTAAGGTTAGGTCCGTCAAAAATTGCTAAGAATACAAAATCTTTTAAAATTACGTATTACGTGACGTACGCCTATGAAGTTTTTCTTATTACTTCCATATGGAATGTCCCCGATAATTTAATGTTGGTGTGTAAAAGCTAAGCTTAAAAAAAACCTAGTAGCTTATCCCTTATGAGATATAACTTGCAGATTCAAAGCCAGAAAAATATTCGACGAAGATAGCAGATATAATGTAACCCTTAGAAAAGAAACACTTTTACTAACGGACTTGGATATAACGCAGGATTTTTTTTATACATTTACAATAAAACAGTAATAATAAATTATTTAATAAAAGAAACATAAGCTTTGTTATAATGATGAAAAAAGGAAAACCAAACGAAACAGTGGACCATGGCCACACAGTAGGCATCGACTGTCTACATGTTACCCACGTAGGGCTAAGGGTGCCGAGCCAGTTTTCTAAGAATGAAAATTGTGTAGGAGTTCTAGTTCAATAAAGAGGTTCTAGGTGAATAGCACGGGGGCTCAATTCAACGGCTTTGAGGTGAAAGGTCAACTGCGTCATTCGGCACTACAGATCTTGAGAATGTAAGAGGCATTTGTGTAAAACTGTTAATGATTAATCATAAACACAGATATATAAGAGAAAATAGTGTTCAGGTAAAGTATTATAGAAGAACAAGGGGAACAGACTACTATCCGTGCAAGATCTTCAGCCTTTTATTTAAAGCAGGTGGTGTAAAGTAACTAACATATTTTTTCTTACAAAATCCATCCAATGTTTTCTGTTCTTCGATGTCTCCTTCCCATGTTCAGGATATAACATATTCTTATGGAGGGATGTTGTATTCAGGGTTAGTCATCGGACATTGCTGAAAATTATTCCACATGTTAGTAGAATTAAGTTAAATTATTTTAGGGAGGGGGAGGACCAAAAATATACAAAAATATGCTCGGACATTCTCTAACAGAACCGGATAATACTACTACACTGAGAAGCTATCATGGTCACCAGGTTTTGATTAAAGGAGATATTTTAAGGTGTGTTTTAAATAGCAATTAAGCAACATTTATTTGAAATATGACTAATAATTTATTTAGCATATGACTAATAACCGTAATTTTTTAACATGGCTATTTGATTTTTAAATAAAAACACGGTCAGAGAATATCTCAAAACTGAGTGTTCCCGTGTAGTAGATTGTCACAGTTCCTTGTATTACCTGCTTTTAGCATGTATGTTTTGTTAACATTTGAGACATTTTTACTAATAGGGTCATTCCATATCAAATCAACCAATGGTCTGGAACTTGATATCTCAGAATTCAATGATTTTTTTTTTACAAGTAAAGCTATTTAAAAATATGAAAAATACCAAGTTTTAGATTTTTTTTTTTTACTTTTCGTTTATGAGTTATAAATTTTTGAAAACTGAAAAATCGGCAGATTTTTGGCGTGTTCGGAAACCTTTAAATAGCTCTAACTCCAAGACCATTCAATCTAGAGAGTTCAAATTTTCACCATTCTTTTTAGAATTCTAAGAGCTTTAATTTGATGTGTCACTTGACTACATTAGTTAAGTAATTAAATTTTTCAAAAATCCAAAAAAAGTTTTTTTGAAAAATCTCAAAATCGAAAATTTTATTTTTTTGGGAAAAAATATATGTTTTTTGTACTTCTTATTTGAGTGCATGTACCGAATTTCATTATGGTACTCCTATGGGATCACATTTAAAAAATATATTTACTAAAGTTTGTTTAACCACTTAACACGTATAATGCATATGTAAGTTAATGTAACCACAGACTATAGATAAGCGACATAACATAATAAACATAATGAGTTTCAGTAAAGTAAAATTTATTAAAAAAAAAAAAACATTTATAGAAAGATTTTTACTATATTACAATAAAATGAGTACACAATAATAATATTAACAGTAATAATGATACCATATTCATTTTACTGAACAGTTAATAAATTGGGATCATATTTAAAAACATTAAAAACATTAAAAATACCAAAATAGTTTAACCACTAAACTCACAATATGCACTAAGTAAACATTTAAATTACAATAAATGAATAATGCTAATAGTTTAAAAAAAACTTTTATACATAAAATATAACTACACCTTTTCCACTTATTTCAGAAACAATCATGTAGATTTCAGACAAGATCATTTGTATTTTAGAATTAATTGTTATGTGTATTTTAGAAAACTAATTATGAAATTCAGATTAAGTTTTACTTAGTGATTTTCATTGCAGACATTGCCAATTAAATTTAATATTAATAAATTATAATTGAGAAATAGTAAATTGTATTTCAGAAAACAAACTATTAAATTCAGATAAGTCATTTTCATTTCAGATAATTTCAATTGAATTTCATATAAATTAATGTTATTTGAGAAATAGTAAATTGTATTTCAGAAATAATAAATTATCCTTCAGATGAACATAGTTAATTTTATTTCCTAAACAACAAACACAGTTAAGAAAACGACCACCACATAAATTTATTATGTTTTAAATTTAAAAAGAACCGTTCTCATTTGACACTAAAAAGTCAACAATGAAAATACTTCCAAATTACATGTTTCTGAAGTATATAGCCTACAATAACTCCTTAAAATTAAATAACTCTTTCAGAAATACAACTCATATTTTCCAAAATATATATGCAGTATTAATCCTACCACGCCAGCTGGTAGGACTTACAGATTATCTGCGGATGAGATGACTAAAGCTTCTCAAATTTTATCGAAAAAGAAGCAAGCAATGTACTCATAAAATAATCACATCCTGGTTTCAAGACAGTGGATTGTGATTAATTAACTCGATGATAATGTTTTTGATTGTAAATAAATTGAACTTTGTAATCAAACAATCTTGGATATATAGCCTTATTTTTATAAATATTTTATAAATAAATAATAATTATTTTCAAGTGATTAAACAAAAAAAACTCTACCAAGAACAAGACAATGAATTTTAAAAATTTAATAAGAAGTAGAAACTAAATGACTTTATGAATCATTTGACATATAATACGATGGTAAGTTTGTATGCTGCTCGGTAAAATTATTTCTGTAACACTGTTACTTTATTACTGTGAATATTATTATTGTGTACTCACTTTACTGTAATATATAGTAAAGATCTTTCTATAAATGTAATTTTTTTAATAAATTTTACTTTACTTAAACTCATTATGTTTATTATGTTATGTCGCTTATCTATAGTCTGTGGTTACATTAACTTACATGCATTATACGTGTTAAGTGGTTAAACAAACTTTAGTAAATATTTTTTTTAAATGTGATCCCATAGGAGTACCATAATGAAATTCGGTACATGCACTCTAATAAGAAGTACAAAAAACATATATTTTTTCCTAAAAAAAAATTCGATTTTGAGATTTTTCAAAAAAACTTTTATTTGGATTTTGAAAAATTTAATTACTTAGTTAATAGAGTCAAGTGACACATCAAATTAAAGCTCTTAGAATTATAAAGAGAATGGTGAAAGTTTGAACTCTCTAGGTTGAATGGTCTTGGAGTTAGAGCTATTTAAAGGTTTACAAACACGCCGATTTTTCAATTTTTAAAAATTTATAACTCATAAACGAAAAGTCAAAAAAATCTAAAACTTGGTATTTTTTATTACCCTGAGGTATAGAACAAAATATTACCCATTTTGAAACACCTAAGGTCTAAAATTATTTTTTTATTGGTTGATTTGGCATGGAATGACCCAATATATGTTTCAGTAGAAGAAGTAGAAGAAATTCCAAAATAATTCCACATGTTATCAGAATTAAATTAAATTATTTAACAGATGGGAGGGCAAAAAAAATATACAAAAATATGCGTTTATTGCCATAGTTTTGGCACAATGTACAGTTAACATTTGAAATATTTTTATTTTAAATAGGTTAAAGTTGAAAAGTTTGAAATTTAGAAAGAAATTTCTGAATAATTAAAAGAATATTAACGTAGTTTAGTACATAAATTTAACCTTTTAAGTGATGATGGAGAAAAAGTATGAAAAACCTGACGTATTATATAATTTTAATGTATAAATAATTAGTTAAAAAATTACATTAACAAACTTGATTAAAGCTTTTATCTTATGATTTTAAATATAGTATTTTGATAGCAAATTGGTTTATATACTTTCCATGACATTTCGTATTTAATAGCGCATATCTTTTCGTCAGTAAACTAAACACTACTTAACAATGGATGCGAACTCAACCTCTTTCAGAGGCAATCATTTAAACCATGTAAAGTAAAAAAGCTACAATAATATTTAACGATGCATAGTTTGAATCATCATGAAAATGAAATATACTGTCTGTAAATATTATTAAATAAGCATACTTGTATTGGTATCAATAAGAAAAACACGAAGTACTCTTTGAAACAGACAGTATATTTTATTATAGTTCCAAACTATATTTGGGGCGTTTCATAGTTAATTGATTTGGAATTCCATAGCTTGAATGGCACAATTAATATAAACAAAAATATTTATTTTGTAGTCTTGCCTTAACGTTTTCTTTGCTTGCTGTAACATACTATAAATATTGAATTTTGTTTTAGAGAACAAATACCATGATGTGTACGGTATTGTTTAAGTTCAATATTGGATGTCAACTATAGTAGGATTCACGAAAATAGTCCGATGAGAGTTGATGCATTGTTGCCAGATTTATTATAAAACACATTTTCATACTGTATTACACATGGTAAATATAACCACAAATGACAACGTTGCAGGGCGAGAGGGGGCGAGGGGTCACACAGCTGTTAAAATTTCCATCGGACTATTTTCGTGAATCTTACTATAGCAGTGGCCATAATGCGTATGGAAGCTTAGAAACATAAAATGTTTCAATCATTTCTAAATAATGTTTTTATGAAAATAATAAGAATAGAAATGCTAAGTGTTGTGCTTAACACTAACCGACTTTACTAGTCTATTACCTAATAGGCATGGTCCCGCCCAATCCATGTTACTGGTGGTATATTGTGGGCCTAACGATCCAACAACGGAAGCGGTACTCTATACTACAGCTACTGTTTAGGGTTTTAGTTTTAAAGCAAGAGCTTATTAATTTATTTCAAAATTAAAAATTGTAAAACACCAGTGTTTGTTCTTGGACTAAAACAAAACTAAAGGATAAAGAAATTCACTAAGAAAATAATTAATAACGAAAAATATTATTTAGTATGTATCAATAAAAATTTATGTAAGGGTGTATAAGATAGTAAATGAATTTAATCATTTAATTGTAGATAAGGGATCATGTTTAGGAAAGTTAATGGTCTGACAAAAACCCGATCCTTCAGCCTTTAATAATGCCTAAAACAGTTTAGTTCATTTCTTGTACAGAGTTCTTAATCTAATCCCAGCAATTCACAGTTTGCAGTAGTTGTGTTTCAAATAATTTGGGAAAATAAATTAAAATTCATTAAATAGTAAACAACGATTTATCGAATAGTGTAAGTGATTTTGCATGGATTTTACTGGAAATATACAAATTGAAGAGATTTTTCACAATGAAATGTGAAAAATAACTTGAAAACTTGATAGCTATGTTGCAGTATTAGTCTTCATTTCTGAAAAAAAGAAAAGAAAACTCTCTACTCCTGGATTATTTACAGAAATCGTAAATTTAGCGCCCAGGAAATATATGATAATTTATTTCTCTCGCTTTGTGTGAAGTTAGATACCAAATCAATACATATCAGTAGTGTGTTTTGGTTACCGCTGGCTCAGGTCAGCTGCCCCGGAAGCCATGCGCCGGGGCATACAGCTTCCGGTCGGTTAGAGAAGGTATCAGGGGAGGGGGAGGTACGCATAAATTAAAAGTTAGTTCAAAATTGAAATTCAACTTGATAAGTGGGTTACGGAAAGTATGTCAAGGTCATCCCGAGTAAGTTTTAAAAAAGCCTATCCCGCTACCACAGGAAATAGTTCTGAGAGTCGAACTACCCGGTGATAGCGGATAGGCGGATTTCATTTTCTTTGAACTTTATTCGTAAAAAAAAGAACAGATACAATCAATGTGCAAAAACAAATACAATCAATGTGCAATACAGGTTGAATTCTTGTGATGAAACACGGAGTTGTAAAAGCAAACGCCGACGACGAGGATGAGGTAGAATCAGAGTCCCCAGATGACGTACTTGACGAGTTTGAAGAAACGGAATATCTCGAGTGCGTTTTGCCGTTCCAATTCCAATCGTTTAATTTCCAATTTCAATTTTTCTTCTTTCATTCTTTTTCCTCTTCCATCCTTGTGACGAAGGAAACTTCATCCATCATATCCATCATTAGTGTTGTTATTTGTGTTTGAAAATTTTGAAACAAGTGATGTTGATAGTTCAAATGTTGGAGACGGAATGAGAAGTTAAAGCGAGGAACGTTAGTTAAACGAAGAAGCGGTGGGGGAATTTAATTACACCGAAGCGGTGGGGGGAGTTGAATTACAACGAAGTGGTGGGGGGAAGGAGGTTGCTCACCATTTGTTACCGTACTTTGCTGTCGTCGTGTCATGATTGTGGAGGTGTTAGTGGAGTAAGATTTAGCAAACTATCTTCATCAGAACTGTCAACCTTATCACAAATAGGACCAGGCGTAAGTTATTTCCAGACTCATTTTAACAGTGTTGAATTTATTAACAATTTCGTGTAAAGTATTAAATATTTCTTGCAATCTTCTTTAGAATTTACTTCGAAACTAGATTCATTCGTGCCAACGGAGAGTTGTTCATCGTGCGAGAGTCGGTGAGTGAATGAAGATCGGTGCTTAGGAAGGAGGCTTATTTTTCGGTGAGCATGAGCTTGTTATTAAGTAAATAGCTAAGTTCCTCTTCTTCTTCAATTCAAATATCTTAGCTGAAGTAGTAGCCCTTGTTTCGTCTTCACTCGATGATGAAGAAAATCGAAACATCCTAGCTGAAGTAGTCGTTGTTTCGTCCTCACTCGATGATGAAGAATATTCACGAGGACGTAAATAGTGAACATCAAGTCTGATCCATCTCATAGGATATCTATCCATGACAGAGAGCAAATTTTGAAATATTTCCTCCAACTCTTCCCTGTCAGTTATTATATGTTGAAACTTGACGAAAGGCGATCCCATGTTGTTAGTCGGAGTGTTGGAAGTGAAATAATTTCAAAGGTGGATTCAATAAGATACAAAATTTAAACAAATGGTGGGGGGAAATCTAAAAGACTTATGGTAGGGGGAAATCTAAAAAACCAATGGTGGGGGAAAGCTCAAGGTCATCCAATTGAAGTTTTAAAAAATAGTGTAAAACCGAACTTACACATTTGATGGTTCTACAGGATCGGAATACCAATCTGATCTGTATTTACATCTCATTATCATATGTGTACAAAAATCATTTTAATGAGACTTGGTGGGTTGACAATGAGCTAGATCGAGAGGATGAAATTTGAAACATCTTTGAGGACAGCATGTATGAAAATATCTTGATTTGTAAAATTTGAAGGTTCGCAATTCTGGTGGCGGTAGTTGTTTTGTTTTGCACTTGCAGTAACAAGATCCAAAAAAATCACATTTAGTGCAAGCTAACCCGTCCACCATCATTGGTCCTAAATCTGTACATCGTTGTTCACAACAGTAACGGGGTTCGTATTTGTATTTTTGTTCTTCCATGTTGACGCTGCTGTGTCCAGTGAAAGAATAAGAGCTTATAGTGTTGAATAGCGAGTTTTATGTACTACAAAAAGTGGTGGGGGGTAATTTCAAGGTCATCCAAACGAAGTTTTAAAAAATTATACCTTACTAATGTAAGGAATGTTGATACTTAAGAAGTTTATTTCTTTTTATCTTCTTCAGACTTTGTCTGTTTGTTTTCTTCAGACCTTTTCTCTTTCTCCGCTTTAGCCATAGCGATAAGTTCTTCAGTTGATAGTGGATGTACTTCAGGAAATTTCAAAATTAACTTAGCTTGATATCCTTCTTTAGTTAATATTTCTAAATCTTCAGTCATTTGTTCAACTGTATTGTAATCTTTTCCATAGATTTTTCCATCAAGTTCAATCATCATTCTGTATAACATCTTTAAAAATTAGGTGTTGACGCAGCGACAGTCGGGAAGCGAATGATTAGTTTTTACAAAATATCACCCCACTTGACGTTGATCACGTGATTCCTTAGTTCTATTTGTTAAAAGTTATTTAACATTGGTAATACTTGTGGAACTTGATGTTATGTTGACCAGTCGGCGATGAAGATGTTGTAGGTTGTGTAGAAAGAAATACTTCATCATCGCAATATTTTGTTTTAGTAAACATCCTTACATTAGTAGCACTAACATCAACAGTTAAATGATAACCACCGGTAAGTAAAACTCGCATTTCGTTTGTTAAATCTTCAAGTTGTTCAAAACTTGTAATGGTGTTGGTATCGTAAGATGCACACTTAACCTTTAGGGACATGTTGAAGTTTTGTATTTAGTGATAGAGAGCGAGATGTGTACGGTACGAAAGGTAGTCGTAGACTGATGAATTTCACAAGTTAATTTTCACTTTTATTATCACACAAAATAGGGTCAAGGTCATCCCGTGGAATTTTTAAAAAAGCAACATATTGCTATGTATAAAGACATAACAATATGTTGCTTCTTTTATTTTTCTTTTCTGTTTTATATCATCTTTATTGAGAAACCATTACAAACACATATATTTACAATACTATGTACAAACTAATTAGTAGAAGGTGTTACATGAATAGTTAGTTCAGTTGAGTTGTTTCCACTCGGTCCGTGTGAAACCAAATAGAGTGCGCCGGGTTGAATAACACGAAGATCTTCATTCTGTAGAAGTTGTACGAATCGTTTCGGTAGGAATATCTGAAACTTCGGTTCGTCACCAACTGTATACGGCGCCTCGCTCAATGTGCAATTAATAGCATCGCCCACTGAAGTGTCCATCTTCTTGATTGTATGTATGATATAATGTTTTTCTTCTTTTAGTTCCGAACATCTCTTCGTTGGTAAGATTGTTGACTTCGAATGAGCGTTGAATTGATCAACCAAATTCTGAAGGAAGTTCTGCGATGCCATCTTAATGTTATTGTTAATCTTGTTGTTAATAATAATGTCCATCGGAGATGTTGTCTCTTCGGAGGTTCGAGTAATACTCATGCTGCGTCATGGTAGCGCTCTCGCTTTTATTATCGATGTTACCCCCACCATTCTGTTGAAGGAAATTATTCAAGCGGTAAGCATTCTTCAAAGCGCACTGTGACCTTCGATGTTTAAAACTCTTTGATGAAATACAAAGTTCATTAAAGTAGCATTGGAAATCTCTATCCATCTTTGCATTAATCACTTCGTTAGTTGTAAATGATTGTATCCAATTAGCTTTTTCCAATCCCCTTGTGTAGATAGTTTTGAATTCTTTGCAGTAATGATTCATAATGTGCGGCATCATGTTATAATTAATAAAACCTTCATCCCATCTTAAGTTGTGAAAATGTTTGTTCAACCATTTGTTTGTAACTTTCGCTTTAGTTGTTAGTCTACTGAATGGTAATGGAGGTTTAAATAAGTAATGATAAACTACAGATGTGTTCATATCCAAAATTACTAATTCTTTGATAATAAAGTTTCCATCATTATCTCGAAAAGCTTGAAATTCAATTATACCTCTTTTAACATCCATTAAATGTGGCGTATTAGAAAACGAAACCCGTTTGTTCATGATGAAGTCTCATCAGCAACTGACTACATACACGATTGTTCTTCTTTAACTTCTTGCGCTTCTTCGTCGATATTAAAGTTGGTGTGATAGTTGTTCAATTGTCTCCACATATCCACTTCTTGAGGTATTTGATTAAAAATAGAAGTATCCACAGGACCGTATAAAAGTGGAACGAAAGGTTGTCTGTCCAATGTATCGATTAGATAGTCTTTGATTATTGCACTTGAAAATATTAGTTGTTTTAAATATCTGGTGACGGGACCGGTAGTACAACTTAAAGTGTAAAATTCCTCTTTAGTCAAATGTAATTTTACATCATGTCTAGTTAAATCTCTGAAGCGAACGATATGTCCTCCACGATGTTTGACTATATCAACTTCAATATTTGATTCTAATAAACTTAATCTTGTTCTTCTTCCAAATGTGTTGTTACTTAAATAACATTCCAAAAGATGTAGATGTTTCATAAATGATTCCCAAGAAGTTTCAGTAAATGAAACCATTTTATTTCCATGATTTAAAATAACAATCGGTGAGTAATCCAATGTTTTTAAAATTTCAACTGATATATTTTTCGTCATGCATGCAGAAATGGGGTAGAAAATTCGAAGAAATACTTCTGTTAAAATATTTGTTGTAATGTTAACTTCAATTTTCTTTCTTTTTACTTCTTTTTCAACCTCTTCTTTTTCTTCTTCTTCTTTCTTCTTATGTTTGTTAAACTTGAGGAATTCATCCATTTCTCGTTCAACTTGTTTTTCTATATCAGAACTATTATCATCATCAACCAGAGGTGTATTTTCTTCTCCGTTAGTAGAACTCATCTTGCGAACGATGCTTCCCATACGACGGTCGAAGATATAATGAAATTTCTACTCATTATTTTCTCTCTTTTATGTTTTTTGTTAAATCTTAAAATTTATACAATTACGTTGTACTAATTCTTCTTATAGTACATTCTTCACAATTCCGGTTAGCGGTGTGTAAGTAACTATTTTATCGTGTAAAATTAAGCAGTATGCCGAAGTTCCATCCGCTACTGGTTCTTCAAATTCCATTTCAATTTTTATATCCACACTTAATGATTTTACCGATTCATTCTGTTTCGAACAATCGATTACAATTATCGGAGCCTTGGAATAATACTGGTCAGGTGATAATAGCGGTGTATTAGTTTTTCCATAATATGACGATTGAAATCTTGCATACATATCGTATAAAATGGAAAAACGTTTTTTGCTGAACATGACATTCAAATTGTCATATGGAAAGAATTGAGAATTTAGGAAAACCTTACAATTCTTTATTTTACAGTGATCAAATTGACCAGCATTTGCAGTGATAACATCTTTTCGCTTAGTTTGAAAACCAAGTATTATATACCTTGCTCGTTCCAAGTAAGTTGATGTCTTGACGGTCCATGTTTGTCGTTCTGTCTGAGGTAGTGTAGGATATTCATGGAATTCCCAACTTCGGAATGGCATTACAATATCACGGTCAGATTTTAACTTCCTCAATAATACGATTCTATGTTCATCGGCCAATCTTACTTGAGGTACTCTCCACACAACTTTATCCAACTGTAGTTGCCATTCTAGTTTATCTTCTGTAGTCGCAGGTTCTGCAAGTATCAAGTCCTTGTTAGTTGAAGATCTGAGTAATACCAACTCTTGTTTGACATTTATTATTACTCGTTTGTAATCTTCAGCAAATCCCAAAAGCAATCGTAAAGGTACATGAAAATCAAAGTGACCGTTGGAAGCTGGTGTTATAGTGTCTTTATCAGGGGCAACCCATCCGGCGGTGACTATTGAATTCTTCTCATGCGGTGTTAATGATGTTAATCCTTTCAATGTCGTTGTTATACCAAATATTTTTGTTGAATCAACCGTAACCCCTGATATCTCATATCTTATTTCATCAAAAAGGTATGCCATCGGGTTATTTATAAAAGGAACCGTTGAAGCAGTTTTTCCATCCAATTTAAGTACCCGTCCTTCAATGTACAAATAACTTTCGCACGGTAACGTGTAAATATCTTGTTGTTGAATGGGAATCCTTATTTCATCGTTATTGTTTAATTTTGATGAAGTGTAAGGGTTGTGCGTGTGATATTCCTTCTCCCATAGTGTTTCGTCGAATGTCGGTCCTTGAGATATATCCAGGATATCCATCGTTGTTAAGTTTCAATCCAATCTTCTGTAGAAAACGAATGTTGTCCGATGTTAACTCTTCCAATGTCGAGGAGCTACTGAGCTCCCGACTCTTCCGTTGCGGTTTAAATGTTAATCCCATGTCGACTTTTATGTTGCCGCTCTGATGTGTAACCGTATAGTAATTGTTTCTCCTCTAAAGTCAACACTAACACCGTCTTGATCCAATATGTTCAGTACGATGTCTGAAATGAAACTGGTGTTTAACGGTAGGTATATTAAGTTTTGTGGCTTTTCAACAATTTTAAAACCGGGAGCTACTGTTGGATAAAATGTATGTAAAATATGCTGATTCACTCCCTCTCTATACGATCCGTGTATAATATTACACGTTACATCGATACTATTTACTTTTAATATTGTTACAGTTGTATTACCTGAATGAGTTGTTCTAGGAGTTAAGATTTTTTTTGTTGTATCTGTAAATCCAAGTAAACTGCCAATCGAATGTTTCAAGCCGACATCAATATAGTATTTCGAAGTTATTTCTGCTTTTAAAGTATTATTGTTTCCTTTAACGGTGATATTTTCTTCTCCGAGTGTTTTCTGTAGTAATTGGTTTATATCATCAATTTCATAAGCTCCAGTTGGAAATGTAATTATTTTCAATTCTGAATATTTTCCTGAAGCATCCTTAGTTTCATAATAATGTAGTAAATTGTTCTTTCCTTCCGTAACATTAGGAATTGAGTTGTAGGTAGTCAAATCAAGTAATGCCGCTTCCCATAATCTTTCTTTGGATAGACGCAATGCTGGGAACAGCGTACTTTTCAATGTGGATGAATTTCCACTCAGGGACACTGTATACGATGACATCTTAAAGCTGCCTGACACTCTTCGCTAGAAACTCCAAACATAAATGTCCACATATTTCAGTATTGTCAGGTTGTTCTCTTTTATAGTTGTAAAAAATATTTTTGGAGTTTCGAAAATAATGTTGAAGTTCTTTTGGCGGTGGTAGATTGCCAAAACTGTCAAAGTAATAAACGGTTTGTCCGAGTTTTTTATAGCATACCCAATGAGTACCTGGACCATAGGTGGAATCCAAATTTACTATTCCAGTTTCATTTTTCCATATTGTAATTGGTAATTCATCTTTCATAAAAACTCCTCGAAAGAATGGTATTTTTAAACATTTTACATAATCATTTAATTGATGATTTGTTAAAGCTTTATTTGGAATTATCAATTGATTTTTCTTATTTAGTACACACGGTACGGTCTTAGGTATAAACCTGCTCCGTTTTTTACCATTGACCAAATAGAAGCTTTCTTTACTTTTGCTTTACGAGTTCTACGACGTCTCTTCCTAATGTTTCCTCCTCTTTTGGGAGCTCTTCTCTTTGCAGGTCTTCCTCTGCGACGTCGTCGTCTTCCAGCACCAAATTTAGCTTTCGTCTTCATGGCTGTAGTTACTGCCCAAGCCGATGCTTTTTCTGCAATACTTGCGTCACTTGACTTTACTCTTTGCCAAGCCTTTTCCGCTAGAATTTTATCCGCTATTGATCTATTCGTTGAATCTTTATACTTTGAATATGCTATGTCGTGTTCTTTGCAAGCTTGATCTAATTTATTAATTCCAGGATCTCCTCTTGCTAAACGGTTTGCCAACTTAGTTCCAGGTCCACAATATTGATAACCTCCGGGCAGATGTAATTCGTATGGTAAAGCGTCTATCGCTCGATTTACAACAGCACCAACAGGAATCCGTTTGAGCAGGGATAATGCAGCTGATGTTATACCACGTGCTCTCTTGCCAATGTCTTGACGACGACTGAGCGATACGGTCTTCATTATGCTGTTTTATGTAACCAACGTCTTCACTCTATGAAATACTTTATGATAATGAATCCTTTTTTTGTGTATTCTATACTTAAATATTCATAAGTTTTACTAGTATCTATCAATGATTTCATCTTTAATCCATTGGTTTCTCTGAGAATCTTCGATTTTATTGTGTTTCATCGATGCATTAATCAAATGATTATGCATATCAATAACTACATTACCTATAAGATTCATTACATACTCTACATTAGTAGCATCTTTGTTACGTGTAGGATTATCAAGATATGTGATACGTTTACCATTACATGTATAAGCAGATGGATCGTTTGTAGAGGTTGCTATAACTTGATTAATAGTAGCAACATCATTCGGAGCTATTCCTGCTGATATGTTAGATATTCTTCTATTTTTTCCATCATATACGTTATTTATTTTATCTAAAACTATAGTTTGTTTTACAACAACACAATCCTGATCATCTTTACCAGATTTAACTTGGGTTAATCGTCTACCTTTACATATAAAATTAACACCAGTAGCTGATAGTTGTGGTACTTGTGTTAAAATAACAGCATCATGTTCTTCCGTGCCTAAACTTATATTTGACAATCTTTTATTTTTTCCATCCCACTTGTCATTTTTTAGTTGTAGTAAGGTAAACTTTTCACTTCCTTGCATAAACTCATCACCTTTCTTTGACACCACCTGATTTTGTTTAACAAAAGCGTATGTTCCTTTTTTCAAGCTTTCATTCATTTGTCTCACGGTAGCAGCATCCGATGGAGTTGAACCATCTTCCAGATTGGACAACACTTTTCCATGACAATTAATAACAGCACTATTATATAAAATACAATTATCTTTAATGTATTTTATATTAACACCATCACTTTCTTCTTTAGGATATCCAATATCGTTTATAGTATATTTATAGAAGGAAAATCCATCTGTTTTTCTTTTCTGGTATTACAGAGTGCAAATAACGCTTATTAATTGTATCTGTATCCTCGGTTGGATCTGCCACATTAGTTATTTTATAATTTAAAGCATTGTACCTTTTTCCACTTTTCGTCTTTTCCAACAGTAAAGCGTATTCCATCGCAGATAGAAAATAGCCTTTATTAACAACATCTCCATTGTTGACTGGTTTTGCAACGTTAATAACCCTGTGAGATTTTGCATCATACAGTTGGTTATTGTCAAGTTTTAAACTTGTAGATGTTTCCTCCTTTACTGTTTTTAAATTTGTTGCATCTCCATCTTCTTCTGGATCTTTAACAAACTTTAAACGTTTATTATTTATGTTATAGTCACCTTCGGGTGTTTGCGGTAATCCACTTCTTTTTCTGTTTTCTCCAACTTGCACTCATAACGCGGAGTATCGTCCGAACTTGTCGACGCTCATGTTAGAACTGACACATTATACGCCTGTAACTCTTATATATCCGCGGATAATTATACGATTATGCCGCGATTCCTGAGTTCGTCAATCAGAGCTACCCATTCATTATTTAAACCTGTATGACCGGCTTCCATGGCTTCATGCAATAGTCTCATTCTATCAACCAATTTATTGATGTCGTTGTAGTAAATCACATTCGTATTGTATAGATTTTTCATCAATCCTTTGCCAGATGTTGAAGTATCTTCTTTACTCTTTTTACCATGTTGTTCAAGAAGTGATAAATCCATAAGTGATAAAGATTTTCTTTTCAGTGGTTGTCTCACCGCTGGTGCAGTACGTAATGTTGGCAATTTTCGTGGAGGAAACAACTTTTTTATAACGATGTTATATTTTGTTGCACGTGAACGATTAATCATTGCATCCTTTAAGTAGTTTCTTTTATGAGCGTTAGTATTTTGTAGAATCTCCTTAAAAACACTTAAATCTTTGGATGAATATCTTAGTGGTATGTTTTTAAAAATTAATTCATATAGTCCTTTTGTTCCTTTATATTTATGCTCACCAATAATGATGTAATCGTCTTGTGTTATTTCAAGCTTTGAATCGCCGATCTTTAATTCATTCCCATCAATTCTTGCTCCGTATACATGTGATCTACTCAAATTCGGGTTTGATTTCATGTCATGTAGCATTTTCATTATATATTTTCTTCCAAGAGGTCCATGTTGTAATATATCGCTACTCAATTGGGTTAAATTTGGAATAGATTGTTCAGCTTCAGGTATTGGCTGTTCTTCTTCCTTTTCAACAATTGGTTCTTCTTCTTTTGTTTCTTCTTGTTCACTAGCACTTGTATATGAATCATCATCTTCTTCTTTTTTTATTGCTTGTACTTCTTGTTTAGAAACTGGTAGTAAAACATCTCCTTCATAACGAGGTTTACCAATAGTTTCTGATATTTGTTTTAAAGGTTCCGTAATAGGTTTAAATGTAGTCTCTAGAAATTCTTCCCTTTCACTTAAACCCATCCTCAATGCACGATTTTTCATCCTAATAGAATCACTGAGTGATTTTATTTCTTTCAATAGTTTTTCTTGATTCGCCATGTTTACACTGTGAAGTTCAACGTGTAACTAGATGTAGCACCGGTAGTTCAACGCATAAATACAAATTTATCCAACCCTATACGATATCTACCATTTTTAATATCTTCTTCCTTCATAATAACGAGAAACCCATATTTCTCATTCCATGCTTTGCCGCACATCTCTTTAAATTTCTCAAATGTCATATCCGCATTTACATGATCATTATATATATGTTTTAAATTTGTTTCATCTTGCTTGAAGATGATCAACATATTTGCATTGTCTCTTATGAGTTGTTTTGGAATCTTACTGTATGTTTGACCAATATAAATGCTATCGATATTATGATGTCTTCCCATAGCGAAGTAATTCCTTATAGTGTCGTGATTTTCACCAGACACATCATCAAAAATAAAAATAGAAAATGGTTTTGCTTCATTTGGTTGCATAATTGTTTCGCTGGCATTAAACTTGTAGAAATTCACTTCAGGTACACTTGCAAGTACTTTATCCAATAATTGATATTTTGGTTGTTGCAATGATTTTGAAAAAATGTATATATTGTTAAAACGCAATCCTTTAGGATTTGTTATAAGGTTAAAAACAACATTAGTTTTTCCACAATTTGAAGGACCAGTTATTAGACATCTTATCGTATTTGGTAGTAATTCACCATGTTTACCATGATTTAACTTATCATTGTCAACTGTCAATTCATCAATATTATTGATATTAAATCGATCTTTTTGTTGTACAATCTCCATCTTGTGTCAAGGTTAAACACACAATGAGCTATTAAATTACTATACCAAGTCTTTTGAAGGAATCCATGAGTCTTCACTTTTATCGAATCCTAACCACCGGACTTTAACCATATCCTTTTTCCTTTGTAAAACCTTCTCAACAAGATATACATCACCGACATTTGATTTCAACAATTCATGTCCGTAGAATCCACCTTGAAGTAATTCACCCTTGTTATCCTTCAATAAGTAAGTTTCAGGTATAGTTGGTTGCACTTTATAAACTGTAAATACTTCATTAGTCCAATTTGGTAGATATCTTTTACTAAATACACCTTTGTATTTGCTTATACGAACTTTATCGTTGACCTTAAACTTCTTTGGTTGCAACCTTTCCAATTTAGGTGTTGTATTATTTCTGATGCGTTGTAATACAACTTTAGCATTAGCACTGTTTACTTGGATAGGTTTCATTCCGATGGTACGATGATATTTGTTGTTATATTCTTTTATAAGTTGTGGTAATATGTCATACCACACGTATGATCCTCGTTTTGAAAATTGTTTGTACATCGCTCCTTTCAATGTTCTATTGAATCTTTCAATTATTGAAGCTTTAACTTCAGAATTTGTAGAATAATGATTTATTTGATATTTCTTCATCAAAGCTCCAAAGTCTTTATGAAAATATTCTTTTCCATCATCGGTCTGTAGATGTTTGATTTTGAATTTATTTCTTTGTATCGTTGTTTCCATAGCTTTAGTAACACTTTTACCAGTCTTATCCTTCAATGGTAAGGCGTCAGCTATTTTAGTAAAACAGTCTATAATTGTTAAAATATATTTAAAACCTTTGTTTAATTTACTGTGCGGTATCATTTCAATTAGATCAGCTTGATAAAGATCATTCATTCCCTTAATAATTGTACTTCTTCTGGGAAATCTTCTTCTTGCTGGTTTATGTAGTTCATTTACAATCTTGTCCTTCACACTTTCCATCTTTAGGTGTTGCTTTTACACCGCTTGTAAAAATACTGATCCGTACAATAGTTCATTCTCTTTTATATAGTTTGAATATAGGTCAAGGCCATTTTCATATTAGTGTAAAAAAGAGGGAACATGGCATTGGGCTTGCCATGTCCCCTCTTCTTTACGGAAAGGAAAAAGGAAGAAGGTAGAGGACGAAGAACAGGTTTACTGGTCGATAGGGTTCAGGGAGTAGTGGCCGAACGGTAAAGTATTAATTTTATCTTCTAAAATATGGCGCTTGTCATCTTTGTAGCTTAATGCCCACTTTGTTTGTTTGACACTAAAAAGTTGATGATTATAACTTCTAATAGTGTTGAACGTTGCAGTTGTTTCGACATCTTCAAACAAACATCTTTTATAATGTTCAAACTGTACGTTCTTCTTCAGGAAAGAGGTTTTTATTCCTTTGGCCTTTTTTGTGACTTGATGTTGATTCCTTTCGCTTATGTACAGTTGAAATGAATATAGTTTGGACATTAATGCTACAATTTCCATCATCGGTACACCATTTGTTTCATCCTTAAATTTTCCCAATACTTTCTTGTTTCTGTCGTTGTCGTAATTTGGATGGTCCTTGGGATAATCTGAAAAGTCGAAATCATCTTTATATATAAAGGTGCGTAAATCTTCGTACATGTCATTTGTTTTAATCCAGTAAATTAGTGCATCCGTATCCATATATGCAATACCAATGTTCTCTCTTCCATAATAGTTAACCATCTTCTTATAATGAAACTCGTACATGTGTGTTTTGGAAATATCCAAGATTGACATTCCAAGATACAAAGGACGATCCATTACAACTGACTTCTTGTTCATGGAAATAACAACTAGATTTTCATTAATAATTACAGATGAACCAAAGTTTGGTTGTTGCACTAATTTCTGTAATTTTACTGGATCAGTTACCAATTTGATATCCTTATGTTTCCTTTTGTTTTCCAAAGTCTTGCCAAATATTGCGTTGTTCATTAGTTTGAAGAAATCTTTTTGAAAACTTGATGTAGCGGCAGCTCTTCTTCTTGTGTTATTGTCAATGTACGGTTTTAACCAACAAGATTGAGAAAATTGTAGTACTCGATTAATTTTTGTAATTTTCAATCCCAAGTCTAAGGCTTGTTGTATCATCCAGTAGTGTCCAACATACCTAGACTTGTTGGTTAAAGTCATCAATAATTTCGGCCATCTTCCAGTTGGAGAAACTTCAGTCTTCGGAAGAAGTGGTAAATCGTAATGTTCGTCGTGAAGATGTTCGGGATATTCAAAATCGACGTCAAATATGTAACCAGTTTCTCCATATTTCGGTATATCCATTATGTTTCCAATTGATTCTGGGTCTATCCATTTGAAATTATCATATGGAAGGGGATTCGACATTGCCCATCCGTATAAGTTATTTGCATCAAAATAACCCAGGAATGTTGTTGGTTTTGATGCATCATAATCGGGCAAATATTTGTTGTTCGCCTTAACATAACGTGTTACACTTTGCGTCAATCCTCCTCGAACTCCTGATTCTAACATCAACACCATATCTATATCTGTAAGAAGTTGTATTTTACAATTTGTTTCTTTTAACATGGCTTGCCACGCTAGTCCAGGCGAAGTGTACGAATGTAGAGGGTCTAATCCATATGACGCAAAACACGTATTTCTAAATTCTTCCATCACATCACATAATAAAGTCACATCTAATTTAACATAGAAGTCTGAATATTCCCCCAATGTTCTAAATCCTAATTCGTTCCATACTTTGCATGCATGATCATAATCATCTTGAGATATATCCATGTCGTACAGTTTACTTTTAAATTCTTCTTTTGGAGGTAGTGATGTTTCATTAAATCTTTCTAAACTGTCTATGTAATCATATGGGAAAACTCCTTTTCGAAGTACCAGATCCAGTTTGTCGCTGTTTACAATCTTCTTCGTTTCGATTAAATCTTGTTTCCTTAGGTTTTCAGAAAGTTTGGACAAACTCGACGGCAAAAATCGGTAGGAGTCCAAGAATCTTAATTTGACGTTTCCAACTTCTTTGGAAAAACTTATAAACTTCTCTGAAGTTTCAGCTAACACATCGATTTAACCGTCGTCTCTTCCTAATTCAGGTATTATAAAATGAGCGTCGTACCCACTGAGATTATGCAGAACCACAGGAATAAATAGTGGTAAACGATAGCTCAAGTTGCATTTATTACAAGCAGCACCTCTGTAATAACCTGTGAGGTGGTCGTGATCTTTAACTTTATAATTCTCAATAGTAAAATCATTTTTGCACAAGAAACAGTGAGTCGCATTTTCATGTTGAATTTCTTCTTCTTCGTCCATCGGTTTCATTGGTACAATATCTGTATATAAGCTTTGTGTATTTCTAGCTATTGAATATAGGTGATCAAGAAATATTTTTTCCGCATTTTCACCACGATATACTAGAGGTTCTGAAGTTAATCCATATCTGTTTAAATGTTCTTCTGATAATGTTGATTTGACCATTAAACAAAAACTGTTTGGTTTGTGCATTTGATACTTTACACTTTTTCTTGCTTCACAATTTTCATCTTCAACTGGAACAAGTGTTGATTCAAAATCTGCATACACAACTAAAGGGATACGTTATTGATGATGAACTTTTTCAAATGAAACGAATGCTCTGCTTTGCGGAGGTAAAATAATCTTTGCTTCATAATTATTGTTACATAATCTTTTGTGCTCTTGTAACCATTCTCTTCCTTGTCTTCCTTCTCGTTGAAAATTAAAACATCTCTTGCAAATCAACTTTTTATTTCTATTTTTTGAAAGTTGCTTATTAACAAGAGAGTCAAATTTCTTTATGTACACATAGTGAGACACATCTCCTCGCGTTAGTAGTAGTAAATCCGTATGATCTGGTAGCTCTTCTTTTGCAATACGTAAAGGATACACTTTGTTTGAACTATCTAATGCAAAAACATTAATAGACGTGCCGGGATTTTTCTTTTCAAACTTTGATATATCTTTTGTAGAAACGGGATACGTTATTCCTTGAAAGTTATACCTGTGTCTTGCATCTTCATATTCTTGGTTGGGTCTACATGGATTTCGTAATACAAACTTTGACGTCATAGCATAGCGAAAACATTCATTATTTTCATTTTGAACATTAATACAAGACTTAGAATTTTCAATTCTTTTTGGCAAAGGAATATAACTAGATCCCATTAGTCCGTATCCATGTTTGTGAACTCTTATATCTAATCCTTCAATGCTTGTAAGACTCCATCCGGATCCTCTTCCTTCGTGTTCCTGAAGTTTGGTTAATATTTCTTCTATACAATTTTCTACTATTGAATCAATGTCTGAACTTCCTATGATGGTTCGGTTTTTTGTTATGAATCCTCTTGGTGATAATTCTTCTTGTACATTTATAAACATAGCTTCTAGTAATAAACCAAATTTAAGAAAGTTCAATCTTTTCAATTCATCTTTTAAAGTTTTACTTATAATTGGTTTTGCTTCTTCAATAAATTCTTCTAGATTTAAGTCTTCATTTTGAATTTTATGATGCATTATGACTTTACCAGGTAATGCAAATACTTGTAGATTTGGTAAAGTAGTTGAAGGTCCTGCTAAAATTTCATCTTGTTCTTCTTGTTCTTCTTGTTCTTCTGCGTTGTTGTGAAATAGTTCTTTATGTATTTCTAATAGAATATTATCGTTGAACGATTCCGAACATTTATCGCAACGATACATGTTTACTCTTCCAAATTTCGCCGAGAAATGAAATGGGCTCTTTTGTTCCTCCTTTTATAAAGGTTCCCCCACCACTGTTTCATCTTCATCTTCATCTTCTTCACTATCCGAGGAAAATAGTCTTCCACAAACCGATTGTTCATTCGTATTTTCTATTCCAGTTGGAGTTTCAGTTTGTACTTCTTCATATTCAAACGATGACGAAGATTCTGATATTACTACACTTAAATCTTCATTCTCCACATCATTGATGCTTTCAACTTCTGATGTTATTAGATCTATATCCATATCATCTACGCTTTCTACTTGTGATGTTTCACTGATGTTATCCTCTTCTTCCATATTTAAATCTTCTAGTTGAATTTTATACAATATTTCAACAAGAGGTTTCCTTGGATAATCGGTGTTGTCCACAGGAGCCATTTCAAGTAAATGAGGAATAACTCTTTGCGATTCGGCTTATATGATATTTTGATAAGTATGTCAAGGTCATTTTAGATTAAGCGAGAACTGGGAATAGATCACTAAGCGGCATGTTATTTCATTACCACAAAGTGATCTATTCCCCATTCTCTAAGAAGTGTTCAATCAATAGCCAAAGTCCAAATCCATTTCCTTTTTTATTTTAATTTTAATCTTTTGTTACATAGTTTATTGGTTGACTGTTTGAATTTTCAATGTGTTGTCTTATTATTTGTTCCAATTCTTCTATTTTTGCCTGTTTTATCATTAGTTCTGTACGTAATTCATTAATGTAATCAGCCGCTTTGTCCACCGTTCTTGTTCGTATTTCACCTAACATAACACCAGGATTCAATCTCTGTAGTCTGTAAAACTTAAACTTTATTCTAGACTCTCTTGCTTTAGCCATTTCTCGAAGCCTTTGTTTCTTATTGTCTTTACTTGTAGTCAAGTCCATACTCGTTACAAGTTCGCTTTCGGAATAATTCGACTATAGTAGGCTCGTCCTTTATACATTTTCCCCCACCACTTTCAATTTCCCCCCACCCTACTAATATAGGTCAAGGTCATCCGATATAACGCGAGAACGAGGAATAGAGCACTAAGTGGCATGTTAGTCCATTACCACAAAGTGATCTATTCCTCGCTCTCTATTCTACATCTAATTTTTTTGGGTTTTGCTAATTTTTTATACTTTTTTTGTTGTTTTTCTTTGGGAAAAAACGTGTGTGCAGATGTTACTTATGAGAATGTCCATTCTTCTTCAACTCTTCGATAGTGTCCAATAATTTTATCAAATATGCGTTGGTTTTCTGTAAAGTCTGTATTCTGCTACATCCAATTTCAATGGTAGGCACCATTAATTGTAATTTTGTCAATTCTATCTTTTCTCTCTTATATCTTTCTTTCATTCTTAGGTTTTTTCTTAGTCTTGCTGAAGATGGTGTTATTGGTTCATACATACAACTTGGATATGGCTCTGACATTTTCAACACTGATGTGGAAGACACTTGCAGCTGTTGATCTTCATAGTAGTTTGGTGTTGGAGTAGTGCAAAACATTTTTGATTCTGAGTTTTGTTGGCAATCTGAAGTTGAAAATACAGGTGTTGCAGAAGGATCAGCCATCTTTCACTGTTGCCGTACAAAGTGAATTCTTCTCTAAACTTCTGCTTCTTTTATCACACTTCCCCCCACCACCGACTTATATGTTCTTCCCCCCACCATAATAATAATACATACTTGTTTCTCAAACTTTGTACCATACTTCTAATGTGACGTCCACATCTTCCTCCTTTAAGTATTTTATAAATTCCGGGCTTCTTGATGACACGCCAGGCATATTTAGATAGCTCATCACTTTGTGATGGCTTTCTTCATTATGTATATAACAATATACATGCATCAACTTATTTTCTTGTTCTTTTGACGATACGAAATTCGCAACTGAAGTCCACTCTTCATATTTGATCTTGTAATGACGCACTTCAAATTCCATTATGTTTCTTCTAATTCCGAAACAATAATAAAACTCTCTTCAGACAACCTGTATTTATACACGTTTCCCCCACCTAGCTATAACCCCCCACTATTTTCCCCCTCTCCTTTATACGTGGAAGGGGTATTATGGTTTGAATGCACGATACTTAATAAATTCAAACAAACACTGTGCACAAATGTTGCAAATTTTATTACATGTTTGGAATTTCATTATTTGAGCTTTTACAAAATGAACTAACCTACCTCCATCATCTTGGAATTGTTCAAAATCTAAAACAGACGCTTTTCCACAATCATGACACATTTTTGTACCGTCTTTAAAAGTATAAGCAAGATAGATAGCAAATCCATAATTGTCTTTCTTAAATTCAATGAGCATTTCACGAATTGCTTTAGGTATTTCACATTCATTTGCTCTTATGATGTAATGGTAAAGAAACCCATTATTGATAATTTCTTGTAAACACAGAACTAACAACCTATCCATCGTGTTAGACTTAAACTGATAGTCACATCTAAAACCTTTTTCTTATATGATTTTCCCCCCACCACTTTTATATAGGTCAAGGTCATTGGATATCAAGCGAGAACTGGGAATAGATCACTAAGCGGCATGTTATTCCATTACCACAAAGTGATCTATTCCCCATTCTCTAAAAGGATTGTTTTGATAATTTAGATTCCTAATATTTCTTTTCCTTCCTCCTCACCTTTTTGAACTGTAGTATTACCAGACATGTGTGATATTAATTTCTTCATTTCCCGATTTTCCATTTCCAATTTCTTCAATTTTAAATCTCTTGCTTCGACTTGTAGTTTTAAATACTTGATGTAACTTCCAGCCCAGTGTAGAGTTTTCAATTTCGGTGCTCCCATTGCAATTCCGGGTATTTGAAATTGTAGTCGATTGAACTCCATGTTCATATCTTGTCGGTCTTGTTTTTCCTTTTCTAGTCTTTTTAATCTTTGATTCTCCCTGAACAAAGAGGTTGGATCACAAGGAATATGACGAAACATTTTGGTCAACGATATCTTGAAGAATGAGCTTCTACGCAGAAAACCAACACATTTATGCACTTCCCCCTCCAACTTTAGGCTAGTAGTGGGGAGAATTACATTAATTTAATACTTATTTCCACTGTTACACTTGCTCCATTTTCAAAAAGGTATGTGTAAAATGGTTCTGGATACTGGTATTTTTCACGTCCTATATTTTCCTTAAGAAAGTTGAAAGCCAGTCTTTTCGAATATTCATTATGATATACTTCTCTTAAATTAACAAGAATTCCATCTTCCAGGAATTTCACTTGAATCATTGGTATTTTGCTGACATCATCTTTGTCTATCAGGGGTAGCCTGTAAGTGAACGTATTTGGTGGTAGACGTAAGGTCCTATTAAGTCGAGAACAGAATACTTTGAACATTTTCTGATCACTAATTGCAATTTCATGAATACCTATCATTTTAATCTAATATTTTTTCAGATGCCCAGTGTTTTTAATCAATAGTTTTTATTTCCATGTCGGATTGTCTTATTTCAATAAAATCTTCATGGACATAAAACATGAACTATTAATTTCATTAATAAATATGTTTCCAATATTTACATTAAAATGGTTTGCATATTAACTATTAAAAATTATGATTACAAATGGAAAGTTTTGAAAAAATTTAAGGAACATAAGAGTAAGGGTATTAGTAATACATAAAATGATATCATAATTTGAAATAATGAGATGATTCGAGAAGTAAATTACCATTATTAGGTCGTAATTTAATTATTATAATATAATAATAAAATAATAAGAGATAATAATGTTAAATCATCAAAATAAAATTTTTACGACATCCTTAAAAATTAAATAAAAGATATTATATGAATGATTTTTAATGCTGAAGTTTATTAAATGCTGTATAAAAGTTTCGATATGCATTTAGAGCATCGTGATATGAGCGCTTAACATGAAGAGCTGACCAAACTATAAAGATCGCAATATATCGGAGAATGCCACACAGTTCAATGGCAAGGCTAATACTAAAATTTTCCCATTGCAAATGCCTCTTTGTAATATTACTTATACAAGCGTATTTATATATATGGATAATTTAATGGTAATAATACAGGCTGTCCATAAATGTTCAATTAGTTTTGGAAACATTTTATAAAACTTTTTAAATAATAAATTAAAATAATTGGATAGGAACAATTGACACATTGCTTACTTTCACCTGAATGTGATCAATTGGACTCCTACAGGCCATAAAAAGGTCTCTAATTTATGCATATTAGGCAGTAATCCAGCCAACATATCATATGCCTAGTCAGACCTCACCTCGAATATTGCAGTGTCCCCAATCTTTCCTGAAGGACGACATCGAGAAGGTTCAGAGGCGTTTCCTCAGACTCATTGGCATGCGCCTTGGCTTCAGATATCTTTATGTTCCTAAAACATGAAGTGGCCCACCTGCATGACCTATCCACACTTGTGTCCTGTACAATTCCCTTTGACGCATAGAAGTATCTAAATAACACGCACACCGCATTCAGAACCCACCTTTTAGGTGGAAAAATTGCAGGTGAAAAAGACCAAATTACTGATTTTTTTTCTGTGGGCGCGCTATAATTAAAAAAACTTATTCCTACCACATAAATTACATTATAAGACTGAACCTCATATAAGTCATTTTCTCCTGATTTAAACCATTGAAGAATATTTTCTTATTTGTTTGATAGTATAATAATTGTTAAAAATATATTTTACAAAATGTAAAAAGAAAGGGAGTAAAAGAAAAAAATTGAACTATAGAAACAAATTTTCAGGAGAATTTTTTTTTTAATTTAGAGCCTATCAAGATTTAATGGATTTTTTTTTGTTCTATGTCATGAACTTCGTATATTCTGAGAAGATTAGAAACTTGAAACACCGGCGAGAGCGGATAAGTGATGCTATTGCACATCTGACTCCAGAAAAGCTGAGAAATGTTGGCGATTTGATCCCTGAAGAGCCTTAAACAGTGGCCATATAGAGATTTATCGAGTACCTCTAATACGGTTTGAGTTTTTATACCTGAATAAATATAAATGTTACCATGTAGTAAAAGTTTTGTTAATAATGAGTTTGTCTTTAAAATGTGTCAGTTCTTTTTGGACCTCCCTGCTTCGTTATGGTCTTAATATATTAATATACATTGTCAGTAGAATATTTTATGTTTGATTAAGTCTTCTTTCTTTGTACTGTATTTTAAATATAAACCGTAATTCATTTCTCACCAAATCATATAATTTAACGCTCTAATCCTACGATAAACCCCATGATAAATGATAAGTTGGGTAATTTTTCAGGAACTACATCCAAGTTTGTTATGGACTTATATCTCCCCATTATTCAAACTGAGATTGCTAATCAGTCTAGAGCTGCTTTGAGAATGAGAAGTTACCAGAGATAACAAACGTACTTCCACGAATGTAAATGGTTCCAGTTTTAGCATTAATAACAGAGCACTACAGTTAGTTTATAGAAAACGGATACTGTATTTCGCAAAATGGTAATTATTTAGATATTTAAAGGTTTCATGAAATGTTTCATACCAAATAAATATATTATAGCACATTTTTACTAGCACAGAGACCAAGGTTCGTGTGCATAAAAATATACTTCACTCATATTAGTTTATATTATAATATTAAATACCATTTGTTAGTTACAATGTAAATCCTACACTATAAAGGTTTCTCAGGTTTCTTCTGTACAGCGTCGTGCCATCCCATCCTCGAGCCGCTGACTACGTGATTTCATCCCCTTTCCGAGGATAGGTTTCTTATTCCTCGCTAGGAGCTCAAGTAAACATTCCATAATCTCCCCATACGATGAAGTAAGCATTGTTTGGGTTAAGTAAAGGCAAATTAATATGTGTTTTTTATGGAAATTCGTTAACAAAAAATTAAATAAAAATAAAACTTTATATTTTGAATATTGTTTCTTTAAAATAATATTTTGTTATATTTCGTTATGTGTAATTGTTTGAGTTTTAATAGAATAAGATAGGAAAATGGTACATTAGATTTAGGGCTGCTTTCCCCAACTCAGTTTAAACCATCGTTTAAACTAATCCAGAAAATTGTCAATGTTAAATCATATGTCAACATCTGGTTTAATCTTGAGTTTTGGTTTAAACTCGGTTGAGGAAAGCAGCCCTCAGGGTGTGTAATATCAGATTTAATCGTGATTTAAAAACCAGAGAACATTTCATATAATTAACGTACACAAGATTTATTCATCATATCGGATATTTATTACTTTTCAAGTGGGCTAAGGTTTTATTTAATTTAATCATCAACCCAATTTTTTTTAACGAACAATTTTCTGCATTACAAATTAAAGAACAGACGAAATAACAGTCTATTTCCTTTCTTTTCCATTAAAATAAAATATTGTTTCTTTATATGATGTGCCCCTGGTTCTAAAAGAGTTTTTAATTATGATATAAAACCTACTATAAGCCTCTTTGACTTTTGACTATGTAACGTTGTCCCTTTTTCTAAAATTTCTTACAAAGACAAGATGTAGTTAATATTTTACTCCACTTATTTTAATTCATGCAGATCAATTTGGAATGATTTTCATCCAAGTTTGCAAATAACAAAATTCTAGGATAAAAATAATTTTTATTTACGTCTCTGTGCAAGGAAAGTTGTGTTACCAGAAGTCTCTGTTCGGTATAAATTAATATTATTTACATTTAAACACGATTTAAAGTCCTATCCAAACATGATCATAGAGACCATATGCCCTGCTTTTCCATTCTTGTTCAATACAAGAGATTTATGTTAAATTCATATTTATTTTAAGAATACCCAATGTAATTGTGAAAAGTCTCTCAATATTTGAAACTATGTTCCATATTTGAAATAAAATAAAAAAATTGTTTTTTTCATTATTAAAGGGTAGCAAATATTTTGTTTGCACAAAAAGATTTGTTCTGCAGAGAAGAATCAAATGTTAAGCCCTAGAATATTATAAAGATCCGCTTCCCCTGCTCTCGTTTACTTTTTATTAACAGAAGTTCTCCTTTAAATGTTTACTTATTTGTTTTTCATTATAGTCAGATTTTCCCTGCAGTCTTAAGACAACAACTTAACACATTCATACATATTTTATAACGACCATTTAAGGGATATATGCTTAGTTTATAAAATTATATAATTTTACAGTTAACTCTCACTTGTATCTATTTAAATACACTATTATTGACTAAATTTACTTATATAAATTATAAACTTTCTTATACCTTATTTCATCTAACAAAGTTTATAATTTTTTATAAATATTTAATTTACAAAAATGTAATAAATACAATATAACTGTAAACTCGATTAGGATAACTATAGACAACAAACTAAAATGTTTGTGTCAATACACTTTCACATTGAATACGGCCTTACCTCTAAAAATAGGAAAATAGTTGTTTTATCAAACGTAAAATTCAATTGTTGAAAAAAAGCCAGTAAAATACTTATGATGGACCAGGAGAGAAGTTCAAAGCATTGAATTTTAACAACATCTTCTTTTAAATTTATGAGTAGACATTATCTATTATAGCCTTAAAAATATTATTGACATGAATCAAACAAAAACTATTTGAGGATTTGCATGTGTTCAAGTTCATATTCCTCAAGTTTTCAAGTTCCTCAATTCAAGTTATATCCTTTTGAGAGTTTTTCAGGGATTTTTCGTCGTGCTTTACTGCAACAACCTACTTGAGGTTAATATTTTGTTTTTCTCGAACAACTAATGAATACTAAAAAACAAAGTAAAATTAATAAGCATATATTAAGTTCATTGTAATATAGTACGTGTTGTAAAAAAATACATAATAATATTAGTGAAAGCTTTATTCCCAAATTAATTACGTGGACATAGAGAATAGTATGTGACAATGGCTAAACGATCCACTAACTTAGTTTACAAAGTTGAGAATGTTTAACTTGGTTGTTACGTGATCAGAAAGTTAAACAATGCCAGTAAAGGAACTCATTCTTCTTAATGTCAATGAATGGAAATTTTACACGAAATACGAAAGTGTATTTAAGAAGAACAAATAATGTAAACTAAACTAATAAAAAACCAAATATTGATAGCTTTGAAATTGGGTTTGAAAAAAATGCCCCTCGTCGCAGCAGACCTGCGTACTCAGCGAATTTCCAAATTAGTAATATTAATTTTGACCACATAAAACTGTAAATCAATTAAAATCACATGCTCATAAATAGGGGAATAAATGTCTATTCTCCTTAAGATAGTGAGAGTATACAGGTCTCCATGGGGAACACTAAAATTAGGTTTTTATTATAAAAAACAATTATTTCGACCATATGAAGCCATTAACTAAGATTCATCCATATCTGTCCATTGCTAAAGAAGTTTGCCTTATCTCCTTATGATTAACATGGGGAGTATGCAGGTTTGGTGCCATGATAAGCACAAAAACCAAGATTTTTTTACCATAAATGGATGAATCTCAACCAAATGAAGCTAAATTCCAAGTTTCATCGAAAAATATTGGTTAATAAGTGAAATATTAACACATCCCAATGCCTCATAAGATTAACATTGGAGAACCAAAATACAATGTACTCTCTTTAGACTTTTTAATATCTCAGTAAAAAATGGAGATAGAGCAAAGCTTTAAAATACTAAGTTGTGTGTTTTTTGAGCTAAATCCAATGGTCAAAATAAAAATTTATTTTTTTTTAAATTTACATATGAAAAATGCAAAAAATTAATTTTTGGGGTACAAAACCTCCCAAAACTACCCCTTCCGGTAGGTCGATATGTCTGGTTTACGAACTCACCCGAATAAACGTATATAACGTATATAAACGTAGGATTACACATCTCTACCAAACTTGGTCTCGATCGGCCCATTTTTACGAGAGTTATCGTGTCTAGGGACACATACATACATATACATGTATATGTATATATATATATATACATATACATGTATATGTATATATATATATATACATATACATGTATATGTATATATATATATATATATATATATATATATATATATATATATATATACATTTAAACAAAACATACCTGATGGTTAATACATAATCACATAAAACCAAAAATAAATTCTAAAAGTTGTTTATATTTCGGAATACTCCTTCTTCAGAACATTACAAATCCAAATTGATAACAAATTGTAAATAAATAAATAAAAGATAATAAAACATATGATTTTAAACATCTGAGTTTTGAATGGAAAGTGGTGAAGTAGTTGGTTTCAAATTGTACAGACTTCAATGTATCTCAAAAATGGAAATTTGGAGTCGGTCACCAGCTGGGAAGCCTGTTCCAAACTTCTTAGTGACGACACGTTTTTTTTAGTTGTCTGATCAGTTTGACCTTGTACATGTTTTGAAAGGTGTCGCCGTGTTCAAAACCGTGCGTCACTAAGGGTTTGGTGTCGTCCCAATGCTTGTATGCATATCGATGTCCAGTCATCCTTACCCTTAACGTGTTTGTGGTTGAACCAACATAATCTTTTGGACATTTCTTACATTGAATCTGATAAACAATATTTTTTGATTCACATGACAAGTTGGATGTATCTTGTAGATCTTTGATGTAGAACTGCTACTGAAAGTAGGGGATTCTTCAATCTGTCTGCATAAAAGACATCAGGACTTTTTGCAGGCATGGGATCCTTTTTCTTGGATATTGGTATTTATTTCCAAAGGGATCTTAGGTTTGGATAGGATATCCTTAAGAGTCGGCGGTCTTTTGAAGGCAACTCTAAGGATATCCTTTGTTAGTGATTGAAGCTTCAAGGATCCTAAATCCAATTTTAATTATTTGATTCAACTTCAAGTAATTACAACAACAGTAACAAAGTCCCGGTTGGAATTGAGTTATGAGCTTTGGTATTTCGTTATTGAACGTCGTTTGTTGGTTTCTTGTTGGATAACTAAATTTTTCATTCAAAAGACGTTCTGGGTATCCTCTTTCCAAAAACGCGCATTTTATTTTCATCATATATTCTCGTGCATCTTCTTCTTCACTGCACAGTTTTCTTGCTCTCGTGCAAATTTCCAAAGGGGCTAAATTTGAGATGAGAAAAACGTCAACTCTTCAAGAACATACAAACTCAATATCTTCTATTTTTAAGATACATTGAAGTCTGTACAATTTGAAACAAACTAATTCACCACTTTTCAATCAAAACTCAAATGTTTAAAATCATATGTTTTATTATCTTTTATTTATTTATTTACAATCTGTTATCAATTTGGATTTGTAATGTTCTGAAGAAGGAGTATTCCGGAATATAAACAACTTTTAGAATTTAATTTTGGTTTTATGTGATTATATATATATATATATATATATATATATATATATATATATATATATATATATATATATATACAATTTTTAATGACTATTATTTTTGGTCTCTGGGCACATAAAACGAAAAAGCAACATGGTCCCGGGCTTAGGTCTTACCATGAGACCTACGGTAATAGCTTATTCCCTATGGGAAATTCGCTAAAAACTAAACTTCATATTTGTTTTGAAAAATTTGCAATAAGAAATTAACAAAATATTAGTTTAAAAAATAAATTTAGCTAAATTAATAACGTTAATTACCGATTAACAATGTTAGTATTATCTCAAAATTACTTCTAACTTTTATGTACCTACAAATAATTAAATGAAAATTTCAACATTACATGTGAATTTTGTAATGTAAAGTATCATTATTTTAGTTATTTATTGGCCTATTTTACTGCCATTAACAATCTCGAATAACTAGAAATGAAGATTTAGGATAACTTAATAATTTAATCCTATTAATCATTTCTAAATCAATGGCTACGGAAATTTATCACCAAAAATTTACGTTGTATGTTATATTAGAAAAACACGATTTAGCTTATTTTCATCAGTGTTTAACTATTTAAATTTCATTCAGTTAAAATAAAAAACCAAATAGGGTACTTGAATGTAAAATATGCCTAAAATATGTGTAACTACATGAAGCATTAAATTGCACACCAATCCAAAAGAAAATATAGTTTTGAAACATATACAAGCACTCAAATGTACTTATCATGTTATTCATGCAATAAAAATAAATATTAATTTAGTTTAGCATTTTAACTATTTGAATTACGTTAAATGTACGACTAAAGTGAATTTATGACTCTGTTTTTCAATAAACATTGGTTAAGATAGGGATTGCCACGATACCAAACCTTCCAACAAATATTACCCTCCTAAGACTAGAATCCATTTTCCCTCATACATATTAAAGAATAATACAATAATTATTAAAGAATAAACAAGAATTTATTAAAGAATAAATGGGATGGGCCTTCAGAAAGGAGTAAGGCATTTTTAAATAACATTGATCTTACTGCGATATATTGGACGATATACATTATTTAAAATTAATAATTTGTTGAAACTTATTTATGAGACGTGTTTACTTTATATTCGTGGTAAAATTTTATTTGATATCATCAATATTATCTAATTATTTTATGTGTATTATATTGCGTGGGGCAATTCAAAAATATAATTTATTTTTCGTACATTGCACTTACACTCTTTAACGATGATCATAGGTATAGTTTACTATTAATGTTAATCATTATACACAAAAATATCTTCATATGTAATTAAAGTGTTCACTAGTTTTAAATTTCATTGCGTTCAGAAGTTTATTATGTAAAATGGTTGGACAAAGTTATAAATAATTTTTCATTAATCAAATTTCCCAAACTCATTTGGATTTTGTATATAATTTCCGGTTTAATGTGAATTAAATTAAGTTAATCAAACCGACCAAGCGCGAGTGTTTATTAAGTGTAATAGCTGGGTAATAAGATAAATAATTGCTAATTACTTGAACCGAATTCCCTGATTATTGTATATAATGACCAGTTATTATACATAATAACTAAATTAAACACTTAGAGAGTAAAACATAATCATATGACAATTTAATTCATTAAGCACCAGCTACTTTTTAAAATTATTTTCTTAATATTTTGTGTTATATGTTAATCGAAAGAAAACTTTGTTTCAATAGCTCTTTCTGGAGCTATACTCCCCAAAGTCAATAAAATTATTGTACCCATCATAACATCATAATCATAACACAACCCCGCTATTCATAGATTTACATTGAACTGGTGTCAATATAAACTGAACATTGTTCAATTGTTCAAGTTGATATCGTTCCACTAACGACTAGTCTCGCTGCTCATCTATTGTGGCTGAACATTAGATTTTACTGTCCATCGAAGCGCTTGTCATGTAATCCCATACAAACTTTCATAGTTATTTTAAACGTTTCAGCACAAAATATAAAAATTATTATTAAGTGAAACCAGTAAAGTAATACAGGCCATATTGTAAATGGTCACAGCAATGGCCAGCTAGGCACAAACAATCTAGCTTCTTTGGTGATTGTTGGTGATGTTGTTCTTTCCTTGCTGGAAAGAAGAATTTTTAGGTAAAATAAATCACCAAAACAATGATTTAGTCCGAATATTACCACGTAGTATGAAACAGAGTCAGTATCATAGTAGCTACATACTTTTAATGGCTCTAGTGTAAAAAGGAACATTGGGTTTGTAATCGTTATTTCATGTAATAATTGATTATAACTTTTGCCAATTTTTTTGTTGGTCAACAGAATTATATCCAAAGGTCCACGCCAGTCATCAACCAAACTGACCACCGTGCTTTTTTTAATAATCCCTGTTTTCCTTATATTTGTATAAGACCTATTAAGAACAGTCATAGCCGTTCGTTGAACCAAGTTTTAGATTCGATTAACCAATAATTCTTTTAATTTCCGAAGTAGAAGTTGAGATACCTAGTGGGCGCTCAGTGTGTGTGGTGGACATTAGTAATATATGGCGACCCGCCACCTTCCTCTTACACTTCATAGCTTATCTCAGCAGTATATTATCTCACCTCGTTTGCTTTAAAATAAAAGACTCTGAAGGCAAGTGTGGTACTAATGTTTTTTAACAACATAAATTTTCCAAGAAAAAATTAAATAAATACTTTCCTTAAAAAACTATGCTATACAATTGTTTTGTTTATACACTATATAATTTATTATAAACAGCAATAAGAGTAATAAGTTAAGGTAAATGTTTTAATGAAATTTATACTGTGTCTGATGTAGTACGCTAAGTAGCAAATGTCATGTAGGTTTTTTAAAGTGTGTTGTAACAATAAACTTTAATTTTTATGAGGACCGTGGCTACTTGTTAGAAACTATATTTCTGTGTTTTCCTTATTAATGTTTATTTTACAATTGCATTGGCTTTAATATTTAAACTAATAGACATAAACAGAACATAAACCCATAAAATTGCCAACAAAATCTACTCATGTACCCTTAAGTAGTTAATTATTGGTTCTAAAAATCATAAAAGAGCCCCCTTTTTAGGGAGAGGCAGGGAGGAAAATGGATTACGCACAAAAGAGGCCAGCCTATAGTGTGGGATTCCATTATGAAACGGGTATACTCACTAAAAAACCTCTTTTGGAATCTAACCTGGAATTGTTTGTCACATTACATCAAGATTACCAAAGCACCAGCGTATAGTACGGCAAGGGTTGGCCGGGGAAAATCAAGAACGTGATGTACTCTCGGGGGCAATGCCCCTACCCCAGTTTCCTGAGGCCTGACCTCCGTTTGCCCAGCAAAGAAAAACTGACGTTCGGGGGTCGCCCGTGGCAATGCGGAGTCTGACCTCCGCATCCATGCCTACTCCCTGACCCGGGCCCAATGAGGCTGGTCCCTGTCACCACACTAGAGATGACCATCGGCAGTGCGAGGCACACAAGTCCCTGCAACACGACAGGGACACTCCCTGGGCCCTCCAGCATGTGCCGATCGAAAGAAGGTGGAAAGACACACCCTTAATGTGGGGTTGAAAAGAATGAGAATGTGAGCAAGGTTAGCTCATAAAAGAATAAAGACGGTGAATTAAGACCTGAAAGATGGTAATAAAGGCTTTAGATTCGGAAAGATTGTGGGGAGAGTCTCAAAAATTGGTAAACAAGCTGACTTGAAAGGTAACTTAAATGTGTGATTAAGGTTTTTATTTCATAAATATTAAAACGTTAAACAATAATTTTAATACTTTAGATTAGTGTTGGCTATATTCATCAGCGATAATTACCTTGGCGGAGGTTGCCAAAAAACACCCGTACAGTGGAAAGCCCACTGCCCCTGAGGACATAAAACAGCATGTTAAAATATAACTAAACAAAACAATTAATTGGATGGTCATAAATCACAATTTGCCGTGACCTCATGACTCTAACTTTGTGTAGATGACAACCAAATGTCAACGTAGCACAACTGTAACCTTGGATTTAAATACACTATTACAAAAAATAAATTAAACTATTGATCAGGACTGCGAAGAATTAAAAAAGGGCTATTCAATTCGGTTGATGTTTCAAATCACCGCTTGTGATTCAGGCCGATTACTTAATGCATCGTGTGTCCATAAAAATAACAAGCACCATGTTTCCTTTTCTTATTTTCTTTTTAGGTTAGAGACATATTGCAGCATACCGGGTACAATGAGATAGTCCTTATATATAATATTTCAACAGTTCTCTCCATTCCTGACCAAAGATCACTTACTGTTTGAAATTACACCCAAATGTTAGTTAATCTAGACCCAATCATCAGCTTAAAAATATGTTATAACTGAAAGAAACATCATGCTTTTTTCTTGTTTTACTAGTTTTTTTTTTTTTTTTTTTTTTTTTTTTTTTTTTTTTTTGTATCAAGAGCTTCAATATTGGTTAATATTATATAAATTTAAAACTAAAACACAGTTACCAATATTTTTGAAATTTTAATTCGTTGTGAGGCCTTTCGCTAGCAAGGCTAGCATCGTCAGACAACTCACAAACTGAAAGGTTATAATAATATTTACATAAATAAATTTTGATGAAACATATGATTAGTTGGGTAATTTAAGATTAAAATGTATAAAGTTTTCTAAAAATAAAAATAAATACTATGACAAATAAAACAATAGTTTCAACTTCATTTACAATTTGGCAAATCTTGAATTTAGCAGTGATGAATTTGGAATTGGGCCATTGTCGTTGTTAACTAAATTTTTCATTTTGTTGATAAAAACTGATTCCCAGGCATTCAATAATTTGGGTTTTGTGACATTTTTCAGAAGATTCGTGCTATTGAAAGATATGGAATGGCCCGTTTCTATACAATGTTTGGCAATGGCAGACTTTTCTGGGCGATTATGAATTATGTGGGATACGTGTTCTTTTAATCTAGTTTTAATATTTCTTCTAGTTTGACCCACATATCTTGATTCACATCCTTCACATTTTATTTCATAAACCCCAGATTTGGATTCCTTGTCAATTTTACTTTTTGGGTTTCCAAGGATATTTTTAATTTTATTATTTGTTTTAAACGAAACATTGATGCCTGCATTCTTTTTAAATGTTCTTCGTACTTCTTTAAATTGTTTTGTATAGGTTGAACTTAACCATTTTTTCTCCTCATGTATAGGCTGTAATGTAGTTTTGTCTTTTTTGTTTTTCTTCCTTATGGCCTTGTTTAAAATATTATCTATCATCGTTGTTTCAAACCCGTTAAATTTAGCTATCTTTTTTATGTATTCTAGTTCTTTATCATAATTTTCTTGGGATAATGGTGTATATAAAAGTCGGTGAATCATAGAATTGAATGCCGATCTTTTTTGATCTGGGGGGTGGTGGGAGTCGTTCATGATAAATCGGTTTGTGTGACAAGGCTTTCTATATATGTCAAATTCTAATTTTTCCCCATTTCAAATTATTAAAGTGTCAAGAAATGCGAGTTGGTTTTCGGTTTCAATTTCATATGTAAACTTTATGGTGGGATAGAATGAATTTAGTTGGGTCAAAAAACTATCGAGATTTTCTTTTTTGTTGAAAATTGCAAATACGTCATCAACATACCTTATCCAGGTTCTTGGAAAATAGGACATTTGTTCTTTTGCTTTAGTTTCGAAGTGGCTCATAAAGATATTAGCAACAAAGCACGATAAAGGATTTCCCATTGCTGTTCCATCAGTTTGGTTGTGGAATAGATCCTTATACTGAAATGTATTTTGTGACATGCATAAATTGATTAGTAATAAATATTCTTCAATTATCTCCTTCGGTAAATTTAAGGAAATTAACCACTTTCTGAATAAGTATCTTGTAATTGGTAGAGGTACGCTAGGATAAAGGGACACGACATCAAATGACACTAGATACTCATCTTCGTTTAAGTTTAATTCTTTAACTTGTTCAATAAATTCGTATCTATTTTTTACTGAGAACGAAGGGAATAAATCAAATTTTCGTAATTGTTCTACCAACCATTTAGAAACGAAATATGTTGGAGAGTTAATACATGATACTATCGGTCTCATACCTTTCCCCAGCTTATGTATCTTAGGTAGACAATATAGTTGCGGTATTACTGGATTTGTAACATAAAGATTTTTATATAAATTGTTATTTATTAGATTTTTACATTGTTTCAGTGTGGTTGTTACGGCTATGGAAAACTTTGTTAGGGGACTTTTAGGGCATAGCGTGTATGATCCGGCTGTTAACATATCATCTACTCTTCTATAGTATTCATCTTTGTCTAAAATTACAATTGCATTGCTCTTGTCAGCCTTTAGGTAGAAAACATTTTTTGATCTTAGAGATGAAATAATTGGCATATAATTTTTAAATTTATTAACAGTGTTTTCTGTTGAGAGAGCTTGCAATACATCTGACCGTACTTTATTTTTTATATTTTCATTGAGGTCTTGTAATAATGCAAACAATGCATTATTTGCAAAAATGCAAAAAAAAAATTTTTTGCAAAAAAAAGATGTAACACATTGGTTTATTTTATCTACAGTTATCAGCTGATTTTTGTTCAGTTAAAAAATTTCCATAAGGATAACATGGGATCTTTGAAGGGCTCTAGCGCGAAAACCGGATTTTTCCCAGCTATGGGACCAGCTCCAATCGATTTCTGGTGGCCAAAACCCCCATATTCCAAAATTTGAAGGAAATCGTCGGAGCCGTTTTTGAGATAATTGTGCAAGCAAGCAAGCAAGCAAACAAGCAAACATTGCTCGTATAAGAATATAGGATATGTAATAAAACCTTTTAAAACAATGTATTAAACATTTTACCAATTAGATTAAGTGAACATGGTGTTATTTCAAAACGCATAAATTGCCAACGAAAGGTAGAAATATCTAAGGTACATACATCCAAAAATATGAATAGCATATAAATAATTAAGATATAGAGAAAATATTATTGAATCAATTGGACAAAAAAAGTTTGGCCTATATTAGCACAACTCAACGTTAACTACTACTCAAAGTTATTATTTAAAATGGTGAACAGTAATATTTATAGGAATGTTGAATTTTTACAAAATTTGTGGGTATGACATAATCTATAATGGTAATAAAGGTCTATTAATAGCGATAGTAAAGTCTATGTAATAATGCAATATTATCTTTTATGTTTTTGATGGATTTTTTATGGAAGCAAGTGACACTTAAAACTTACAATAAGTATGGTATTTAGTTATGGTAGTATGGTATTTGTATGAATTAGTATGGCATTTGGTTATGTATAGAGTTAAAATCCATATTTAAATCTTGTAACACCAAATTTAATAACGGTGATGATTTTAATATTTTTAAGGGTATATTTCTAAAGTTGCCTGCAGCAGTTTGAGAATATGTTCAGAAAGTCACTTTGTCCCAGATAACTCAAATGCCTCAAGTCAATCTAAAACTTTGCATCAAAGAATATATCAAGCACAATGATTTATTTTACAAAAGATTTCATACAAATGCTGTAGTGAGAACTTTGAACCATCAATATTCTTTTAACTGTAATTGAAACCTTAACATACGAGTGCCTGAACCTCGAGAAACGTACGATAAACATGAACAATATCAAAAGTACAATATTTATTAGTTCACCGATAAGCTATACATTACTCGTATTAATATTTTCGAATCCAAGGGAAAACAGTTAAGGAATAAATACATGATTCTATACAAACAGACCCTGTTACTTTTGTGGGCTTCTTGTCTTTTTATTTGTGATATATTTCTTTTATTTAATGACGATTATGAATAATACAAAATTGAAGGTAACTTAAATGTCTGATTAAAGGTTTTTATTTGATGAATATTAAAACGTTAAACAATAATTTTCATACCTTAGATGAATTTTAGCTATATTCATCACCGATAAAACTAAATCTTGTCAGGCTAAAATCCCTCTAACCACAACAATAACAATCAGCCGTAAACGGCCCGCGGCTAATGCAGCCCCAAGCGGCAATGACAGTTGTCTGAAAACATTATTTTACACTATTACATTACGTAACCGACGCTATCCTGCATGAAGATATCTAATCTAATTATTTAAAAAAAACTACGCTTATGTAATTTTCATCATGTTACAAACGACGATACTCTACAGGCAGGTCCATTGGTGTTAAAGTGTAGTGCTGTGCAGATAGTATGAAAAATTTATAAAATGTGTGTAATGTAAACTGCTATCCTTAACATAGTTTTTATTCTTGAAAACCTTTCAGAACGAAGAAAAGTTATAAACAATAAATTAATCAACTAATATTATATGGGCATAATATTGTTTTTATATCAAAATACTTAAGAAAGAAAGAAACATAAAAATATTACCTTATTCTTCTAGTGTTCAAAATAACCTGATTGAAGGACTGTAAAATGAAATCCTTGAAATCTTTAGAAATCTCGATGTATTCATTTAAGAAAGTTAGATAATTTAAAAGTAAACAAAAAAAAAATGCTATAGAGCAAAGTTTAGCTTTTATTTGTAACAAAATGCATGTAAATCGGCACATTAGAACGGCTATGTAATGTTTTTTTCTTAATTTCATTAAATATCTACAATGTGATAGTTTTTATAAGCACACGATTGCCATCTTGTTCAACATGAGGGATATAAAACAGGTTAAATGAGTAAAGTATTGGAGGAATATGAGCTGAAAAAAGTGGTGGGTAAAAAACAAACATATTTGATCATCTTTATTTGCTTTTATGTGTTCAAAGAACAGATCAAGGGGTCGAGTGGGAACAGTTGTACCTTTATTTAGTAATTTTTTAATACAAAATCACACATATTTATAGATAAACAAATATTTTTACATATTTGTCATTTACTTACTGCAAGTGAAGACGTTGCTCAAAACCGAGCAATTGTGTTAGTTGTGCAGTTTGTATACAGTTATCATGCCATCTTTAAAGTTTTTTCACTTATAAAAAGACATAAGTGGTTGCTAACGGCTAAATGAAGGATTTTTTAAGAGTAGTGGAGAAACGCGGGAGCTGGCTCAGTTCAAGGTCACCTGAGCGATGACGCCATCGAGGTCAATGACCTCACCGATGACGTCATCGATGACGTCATCGATGACGCAATCGATGACGTCATCACCAATTACGTCATTCTGTGACGTCACACCCATGACGTTGCAGAAATGACGTGGCGATGACGTCATCACCCCTTACGTCACCATTATGACGTCATCGATGTCACAAAGGTCAAGGTCACGCCGAAACCTAAAATTTTTCGGCACTTTTGCTGTTTCTTGCACTACGCTCCGAGTTTTAGTCAGGTTTCAATGACCTTGACGACTTGGAGCGTAATTAGAGGAGAAACAGCAAAAGTGCCGAGGAAACTCAAAGTTTGCAACGTGACTCTGCCTAAACCGTCATGTGACACCGCTCGAGTGACCTTGAACCGATACAACTCATGCGTTTCACCATTACTGCAACCGCGATGCGCACCCTACGACAGACACCGAGCGACTGACTGTCCAGCCCCGCGCACTCTAGGTATATGGGAAGTGGTGGGGGAACTGCGATGACCTTGGGAAACTTGAAAATGTCAAGCTAGGTAGCACCGTTTTGGTGCTACCTTAATTTTACATGTTGAAGTGTGATGACCTTGAGGTTGACTGTGAACCTGGGACTTAGGATTGTCTTTAACAGCTTGACGTTTTTGCCAGAGTTTAAGTATGGCGACCTTGAACTGGTTAAAATGAAAACTGCACAGCAGATTGCACAACATGGATGTGCACCCTACGACAACCGCCGAGCAACTGACCTCCGGGCCCTGCGTACTCTAGATATATGGGGAAGTGGTGGGGGAAATTTCAAGGTCATTCAAACGGAGTTTTAAAAAGGCAAAGAGTAGAAAGACTACTCTTGTGAGTCTATACCGATTTCATTGATAGTGAGTGCTTCGGTATGCCAAGTTGATCTGTACTGACACGCTCCTAAATAATGTTTGCAAAAACCTGCAAAATGATTGTTGCACAATTTGCAGCCAGTTAGCTGTTTTAGATTAAATTCAATGCAACGTTCAGGGCAACAAGTGTACTTATGCCCTCTCATCTGGTACACGTGGAATGTCTTCAACATTGGTTTCGGCTTCTTCCAAGACTTGCACTTACACATGCACTGACCAAAAGCTTCACATTTTCTACAAGCCAGGCCATCCACCACATCAATGTCATTCGGCCATGAAAAACATTTTTGTTCGCAACAGTAGTTGAGTTGACTCTCCATGTTGCTGCGGTGAAGGTGCGCGATGAAATGATGCTGTAGTCAGTGAGAGTGCACCTTAAATAAACTCAGTGGAGGGGGAAAGGTCAAGGTCATCCAAACGGAGTTTTAAAAAAGATGACTAGTCGTCCTCCTCCTCCTCGTCCGTCGTACGTGAAGAGCTGTCAGACGAAGAGCCCCGCGCAGGTGCTCCCCAGATGAAATGTATGTCTATTTGAAAGCGCAGGCCGGGATCTTGTACCATCAACTCCTTTAATCTATTACATACCAATTCCACTTTGTAAACATTGTTAATAATCAACACCCAAGGCTTTGACTGAACATAACGTGTAGTTGAGTCAGCCTCGCAGACAGTTACATCTTCCGGTGATATTGGAGTGTATAAATGTGTAAAATCTTGTTGCTGAGGCTGGCTTGAAGTTGAAGGTTCTGTGCCGACCCTGGTTGCATCAAAATTTAAATCCATTCTACATTCAAGAGGTCCAGGGTTCCCGTTGAATACATAGAGTAATTTTTGATACAAGACTTCCACTTATGTTGCATCTTGTAAATGAACGGTCCACCGCAAGGGAAATGCTTCGTCCGTAGTGGAGTCAACTTGAGAAAGAGTCCTGTCCGCCATGGTAGCTAAGCAAGGAATGAGAGGAGCTGCAGTCAGTTGTAACATTATCGAAAAGTAGAGGGGGAAATTTCAAGGTCATTCAAATTGGGTTTTAAAAAAGGAAGGAGTGGAGGGGGAAAGTTCAAGGACATCCAAATGGAGTTTTAAAAAAGAAAACCTAGAAAGTAACATTGAAATCTTCCAACTGATGGCGGCGAGCGTTTTCTTCTGCAACCTTGCCGACACATGTAACTATGCCGTACAGTATGAACAGTACAACCATGAAAAGGCCGAACAACAAAAGATAGCCGTTTACTATCATGATATTTTCTGAGTGGATCTGCTTTCTTCTTATCGCCCTCTCTTGCATCCTCTTCTCTAACTCGTGTACGAAGTCACAGCATGCGTGAGGACATCTTTCATTTGTTGGTAGGTTAGCCATTGTTGATGTTGTAGGTTTGGCTATTGAAGAAGGAATGAGGTATCTAATTGTGTTGTCTCATGTATATCAACAGTGAAGTAGTGGGGGTAGCGAATCAGTGGAGGGGGAAGTTTCAAGGTCATTCAAATTGTGTTTTAAAAAAACCCTATCTTGTTACTGAGCATATATGTCAGTAACAAGATAGGTGGCATTGCTCTTTTTACTTCTTTAATATAATGAAGAAATAAACATATTCTACAATTGTAAGGACAAGGAAGTCAACCGCTAGTCAGCTGAAGTAATCCAAGTTGTCTGGCTCGGTCTTCATCGACGCCGGTGAGGAAGCTGTCGTTGAAGATTAATGTCCAGGCTCTTCCTTCGGCTGCCGAAGATTCCGTATATTGCAAGCGTAGACTTGCACGTTTATACGGTAGCCTCTTGCCACCATCAGCTGCAACTCCTTGTACCAGTCGTTCAGCTCCTGTTGCGTTTTGATCGTCACCTCCTCATAGCTGGCACAGCTTACGTTCAGAGACATACTGATGTTGTTCGGTTGGCTGCTGGAGTTGAAATGAAGACTAGGCACAGCGCTTGGAGGTATATGAAAAAGTGGTGGTGGTGTTTGCATTCAAGCAGGTTTGACTTGTAGCGTGGTGGTGGGGGTAACTGTGAAATGCAAAGGTCAAAGGTCAAGGTCACCCGCGAAGTTTAAAAAAAAATGCAACATATCAATATGTGACAAACTTCACATATTGATATGTTGCATTTTTTGTCTTTTTTGTATTCTTTTTTTTTGTCTTTTATTGTTTATTTATTTATAAAACATTACAATAACATATGTACAACAGTAACACTTAAATCTAACACTGCTGCTTGTCGGCGATATGGATGGTCATCTCGGTGGAATTGCTACCCGTGCAACCGTGGGAAACCAGGTAGAGACAGCCGGGTTGGATGGAGCGCAGATCCTCGTTCTGGAGGAGATGGACGAACCGTTTCGGCAGGTAGACTTGGAACTTGGGCTCATCCCCCGGAGTGAATGGTGCCTCGCTAAGACTGCAGCAGATGGCCTCTCCAACTGTAGTCTCCATCTTATTCATGGCGTGGATAATGTAGTGCTTCTCGTCTTTAAGTTCGGAACACTTCTTGACGGGTAGTATGGTATATTTGGAGTGAGCATTGAACTGCTCAACCAAAGTTTGCAGGATCTGGTGAGATGCCATGGTCGAGTTATAGATCGTCTTCTTCGTCTTCTTGCTGGGAGATGTTGTCGTCTCGGAATCTCGAGTAATACTCATGCCAGGTCCCGGTCTGCTCCTCACTTATATAACCCCCGTTACCCCCACCACTCCCCATTTCCCCACTTTGAAGGTAAGATGCGAGTTTATAGGCGTTTTTTAAAGCGCAATGTCTATCTTTTTCATGTTCTGGACTTTTAGTACAAACATTTTCCATCGTATACTTGTAGTTTTTATCCAAATCCACATCATTAACCGGAACATGAGTAAATTCTTCGATCCATCTATTCTTTTCCAGTCCTTTTGTGTAAATATCGGTAAACCTGTTTGAAAACTGATGCATGATGTGATACAAGTCCGTGTAACTTGCAAAACCATCATACCAATCGATATGATGGAAATATTTTGAAATCCACCTGTTGGTAGTAGCGGCTTTACTAGTTAAAGATGAATAAGAACATGGTGGTTTGAACAAAAACGTATATGGAACACTTGTATTGATGTCGAAAAACACAAGTTCTTTTATGATAAATCTATCATCATTACCCCGAAACGCTTGGAACTCAATTATACCAGGTTTGGACTTTACTTGTTCTTCTTCCTTGTCCATTGCGAAGATCACTCGTCTGCTCATGACGAAGTCCAAAGGTCAACTGATTTCCACACCACGGTAGGTACGACTTTTATACCTGGCCGTACAGTTGTTGGCGCGTTGGTGTATATTTAACGTGGGCACCGTCCCCGGTAGGCCTAACCCCACAAAGTGTTTGATATTGTTTTAAAAATTAACCATTGCTGTGTAGTTGATTGCCATTTAGGTTTCCATCTTTACATTTTCCTTGTTTTCATTTTCATCACTAACACTTGATTCTTCCCCTCCTTCTTCTTCGTCTTCTTCAGGTTTTACTGAATTCTTATGTAGTTGAGCGTACTTTTCCAATTGTCTCCACATTTGTACTTCATGAGGAACCCTATTGAATATAGAAGTATCCACAGGCCCGTACAATATAGGTGCGTCCGGTTGTTTGTCCAAAGTGTCTTCCAGATAATCTTTAATAATTGAACTTGAAAACACCAGTTGTCTCAAGTATCGTGTTATCGGTTCAGTTGCACAAGTTAGAATAAAAAACTCTTCTCGATTAAGTTGAATCTTGTTATCATGTCTTGTTGTGTCTCTAAACCGCAACTGATGATCACCACGATGTTTAACAATATCGATTTCCACATTTGAATCCAAAAGGCCTACTCTTGTCTTTCTTCCAAACATGTTACTACTTAAATAGCATTCTAGCAGATGCAAGTGTTTCATAAACGATTCCCAAGCAGTGTCCGTAAACAAAATCATTTTGGGCCCATGAGTTAAAATTACAGTAGGTGAATAATCCGTCGATTTCATAACACCGATTAAAACACTTTTGTCCAAACTGGATGAGATTGGATAAAATATTCGCAAGAATACCTCACTCAATATGTTAGGAGAAATATTATCTTCAGTATCCCTTTTCTTCTTCTGTGCATTCTTTCTTCTTTTACCTTTTTCCTCAACATTATTACTGGCGTGGAGTTGTTCGCAAGCGTTGTGTTCATCTCCCTCCGGTTGACCTTGAAGATCTAAAAAGTCGGATATCTCCTTCTCAATATCTACATTTTCTTGTGTACCACTAGGAGAAGCCATATTGAATAAGATGCTACCCATACAAGAACAGGCAACAAACTGATGAGGAGCGACCTGAACGCTCTGCTTTTATACAAGCTAAGGAAAGATTTATGTAGTCTATTGCATAAATTTTATTTATTGAGAAATATTTGTCCCAAAAAAGTTATGACACATGTTTATCATGCTCTTATTAGTTCTAAGTTAAATTATGGGTTGAGCTGTTGGGGTGGAACATATGTGTCTACCATACAACCTATTCTTACTCTACAAAAAACCTTTATTCGAATCATGTTGAAGAAAAAAAGAACAGAGCATTCATGGCCTTTATTTTGTGAGTTAAAAATTCTTCCACTCAGACATTGTTATGTATTAAAAATTTTAAGAATATTTTATATTAAATTCGTACATGATTGTAAAATTGTTTATCCTGATAGATATAACCTGAGAAATTGTAATTTGGCACCTGTACCTAAACCTAAGTTCACCTTTTACAGACATTTCTTTAGTTTTAATGCTCCCCGTGTATATAATTTTACATTGTCTTTAATCCGGGACACAAACTCATTTTGTACATATTCTAACAGTTTAAGATCATGGTTGTATACTGTTGAAAGTGTAGAGTATCTACTTCAGATTGTTTCTTAGTTGTCATTAGTTATTTTTACTGATAAGTTATCTATTGTTTATATGTAAGAAGTCAAACTCACAGTTAAATTTTTTATGTTTTTATTTTTTTTCTGGTGATCAGCAATGAATTTTTATAAGTTAAGAAACAGTCATTTCTGCAGAAAGCTAGTTAATTTATTATTATTAAATATGTGAAAATTATGTAACCAATCTCATTCAGCCATATTTACTTATATATACTAGTGATGGAAGCCTCAAAACTGGCATTGCCTAGGAGGCCCCTATATTTATTCATCAATTAAAATATTAATAAATAAACCAATAAATGTTATAGATATGTATTCACTGTGTAACTGCAAATTTATTTGTGTTCTGTAAATTTTTTGTAATATATCTTGTAGTATATCTTTGTATAAATGTATGTATATGTATGATGAATAAATAAACGTATTTGACTTGACTTGACTTGACTTGACTTATACTCGCGGAATGCATTGGAATGTAACAAAACCGGGTTTTTACAATACATTTTTAACAATTCCAGTTAAAGGTGTGTATGTTACGATTTTATCATGTAGAATTAAACAGTATGCAGTTGTATTAGCTGGTATAGCCGCGTTGAATTCCATTTCTATTTTTATATCCACACTTGATGATTTTACCGATTCATTCTGTTTAGAACAATCGATTACAACTATTGGGTAACCATCTAAGTACTTTTCTGGTGATAGTAAAGGTGCATTTGTTTTACCGTAATATGAACTTTGGAATCTTGCATACATATCGTACAATATGCTGTACTTTTTATTAGCGAATGACACATTTAAATTATCGTATGGAAAAAATTGTGAATTTAAATAAACTTTAATATTTTTCAAGTTGCAATGATCAAATTGGCCTGCATGTTTGGTGATGGTGTCTCTTCTGCCTGTTTGTAAACCAAATATAATATACCTGGCTCGTTCCACATAATTAGATGTTTTAACAGTCCAAGTGTGACGATCCGTAGCTGGCAAGCTGGGATGTTCATGAAATTCCCAACTCCTAAAAGGAATTACAATATCACGATCAGCCTTTAACTTTCTTAATATTAGCATTCTATGCTCATCAGCTAATTTAACATGCGGAACTCTCCATACAACTTTGTCTAATGTTAATTTCCATTCTAAAGTTGCATCTGTTGTACCGTCTGGAGCTTTAATAATGTCTTTGTCGTTAGAAGATCTCAACAAAACTAATTCTTGTTTAACATTTAATATAATTTTTCTATAATCTTCAGCAAAACCAAGCAACAAACGTAATGGAGTATGAAAATCAAAATTTCCATTTGTATCTGGAGTGATTGTGTCTTTTGCAGGTAAAACCCATCCTGCAGGTTGTATTAAATTGGTTTCATTAGGTGATATAGTTGTTGCAATACCTACTTTTTTAGTGGAATCAACTGTTACACCTGATATTTCATATCTAATTTCATCAAAGAGGAAAGCCATGGGATTATTTATAAATGGAACTGTTGTACCAGTAGTAGTACCGTCCTTTTTAGTAACTTTTCCTTCAATATACAAGTAACTTTCACATGGTAGTGTGTAAATGTCCTGATTTTGTATGGGAATACGAATTTCATCGTTATTGTTTAATTTTGATGAAGTGTAAGGGTTGTGGGTGTGATATTCTTTTTCCCATAGGGTTTCGTCGAATGTAGGACCCTGCGCTATATCCAGTATATCCATAATCGGTTAATTTTAATCCAATTCTCTCTAAGAAACGAATGTTCTCGTGTGTTAACTCCTCCACATCTGAAGAGCTACTAATGCGGTTTCCCGTAGGTTGTTCGCTTTTAAATGTTAAACCCATGGTTTTGTATTAAAGTGTCGATTTTAAATGTAGTCTAACCGTAATAGGCTCTTCTCGGAAATCTATCAAGTTACCGTCTTGATCCAATACGTTCAACACGATGTCTGAAATGAAAGTGGTGTTCAACGGTAGATATACCAGGTTTTGTGGCTTTTCAACAATTTTAAATCCAGGCGGTACACTGGGGTAAAAAGTATGTATTATATGAGTATTTGCTCCATCTCTGTAAGCTCCTTGTATAATGTTACAAGTTATGTCTATACTATTGACTTTTAATATTGTTACAGTTTGTTTACCGGAATGTGTTTTATTTGGTTCTAAAATTGCTCCATCTTTGGGAAATCCTAATAAATCACCAATTGAGTTTGGCTTAGTGAAATCTATATAATATTTTGAAGTAAGCTCAGCTTTCATTGTATTGTTATTACCTTTTAGCGATATATTGTCTTTTCCCATTTTATTTTGCAAAAATTCATTAATATGATCAATTTCATGAGAACCTGTGGGTAAACTGCACTCTTCTAAGTCTGTAAACTTACCACTGGCATCTTTTCCTTTATAATAATGCAATAAGTTATTTTTACCTTCCGTAACATTGGGAATAGAGTTGTAAGTTGTAAAATCTAACAGTGCTGCCTCCCAAAATCTTCCTTTTTGCAAGCGTAACGCTGGAAAAAGGATACTTCGTAAAGTGGACGATTTTCCTGTTAATGATACCGTATAGGAAGACATCTCAATAGTGACTGATACTTTTAGCTAGGAATTCCAAACATAAATGGCCGCATATTGAAGTATTATCAGGTTGTTCTCTTTTATAGTTGTAATATATATTTTTAGCAGATTTAAAGTAATGTTCAAGTTCTTTAGGTGGTGGCAAATTTCCAAAACTATCAAAATAATATACATTGCTATTCAGTTTCTTATAACACACCCAATGGGTGCCGGGCCCTTCAGTATTATCCAAATTTACGATTCCAGTTTCATTTTTCCATATTTTCTTTGGTAAACTGTCCTTCATGAATACTCCGCGAAAAAATGGTATTTTTAAACAGGAAATATATTTGAATAATTCAACATTAGTCAACGCTTTATGTGGTATAACTGATTGATTTCTTTTATTTAATATGCACGATACGTTCTTAGGTATAGACCTGCCCCGTTTTTTACCATTGACCATATTGTCGGTTTTGTATTATTTTTCTTCGTAGAACGTCTTTTTAGTCTAATATTACCACCATGTTTCTTCATGGTTGATCTTTTTTTATTCCTACCCCTCCTTTTTCCACCTCCTACCGCTGTTTTAGCCTTCATCCCTGCTGTTACCGCTAAAGCTGCTGCTTTTTCCGCAATACTAGCGTCACTAGACTTTACTCGTTGCCAAGCTATATTTGCTAGCTTTTTATCAGCGATTGACCTATTTTTTGAATCGGTAAATGTGGAATATGCGATATCGTGTTCTTTACAAGCCTGATCTAGCTTATTTATGCCTGGATCACCTCTTTCCAGTCGTTTTTGCAATTTAGTTCCTGGTCCGCAATACTGATAACCTCCCGGTATGTGAAATTCGTATGGTAAAGCGTCTATTGCTCTGTTTACGATAGATCCTACTGGAATACGATTTAAAGCTTTACTTAACAGAGAAACCGCTGTGGACGTGATACCGCCTCCTTTCCGTATAGTGTCTCGATATGGACTGGTGTAATGAAACGCCATGATTGTCTTTTATATTCGAAAAGCGTAACCCATGTGTTACCTCTATGACAGGTTGCACATAAATGATGTAATATATGGTGTTATTTAATTAAATATCAAAAGTACCCCAATCTGATGATCTAAACTTTTGTGTGTTATGATTAAAAAAAAAATTTATAAAGAATTTCTTGTTTAATCCATGTATTTCTCATTTTTTCGTCAATAGGTTTATGTTGTCCTGCTACAATATAATTATGCATATCAAATAATAAATTACCTATTACTTTAACAAGAAACTTAACAGTTACAGCGTTATCGGCATAATCAGGGTCTGCAACATTTGTTAATCGTTTGTTATCACAATTCCACCATTTTTTTCCAGTTGGCTCTAATTGTATTATCTGTTCATAAGTAACAGCATCACCAGGCTTTTCACCAATACCTAAATTTGTCAATAACTTTCCTTTACCATCCCAAACATAATTGTTTTCTTCAAGTAAAGTAAACTTTTTATTTCCTTGTACAAATACATCTCCTTGACGTGTTACTACTTGGTTTTGTTTCACAAAACCGGAGGTTTCTTGTTTTAAAGTTTCCTTCATTTGACCCACCGTTGCACCATCTGATGGTGCAAAACCATCTTTTACATTCGCTAAACAATTACCAAGACAGTCAATAACTCCTACATCACGTGTAATACAATGGTCTTTGATGTATTTTAAATTTACAGCATCATTTTCATTTTTTGGATAACCTATATCGTTAATAACAAATTTATAAAAAGAAAACCCATCTTTTGTCTTTTCAGGTATTATAGAATGTAAATAGCGTCTATTTATGCTGTCTTTTTCATCTACAGGGTCTGCTACGTTGGATATACGCCAATTTTCAGCATTACACGTTTTTCCATTAAATTTTAACGTATTCTTTAATTCCGATGATAAATAACCTCTGTTTATTGCATCAGTGTTTTGAGTTGGCTTACCAACGTTGGAAATTCTATGATTACCCGCGTTATATGTGTTTTTGTCTAATTTCAGTGTTGGTAATATCTCTTTTTTTAATACTTTTAAATTTATTGCATCATTTTCATCTGTGGGATCATTAATGTTTTTTAACCGTTTATTACTAATATCATAATCTCCATCAGGTGTTTGTGGTAATCCAACACCTCTTTTTAAAGTATTAAAGTAATATAATCCATCCGATGAATACCGTCCGAACTTGTCAACACTCATGGTGCAACTGAATAACATTCTAGAGTGTAACCCATTTTTATAATATTAGTCCCGATTTCTAACCCATATCAGTTTTTATACAAATTCTTAGTCTTCATCAGTAACATTTGCATCATTCCCAGGACATTTAAAATATTTTAAATCTGCACTAATTAATGATCTGTCTGCTTCATTTCTAAATACATGATTTTTATGAATAAATTCCTCACCAGACAATTTTCTAAATCCGCTAAATGAATTTGGATCTGCAATTAATATATTTTGATAATCATTTACCAATGGGTGCCGGGCCCTTCAGTATTATCCAAATTTACGATTCCAGTTTCATTTTTCCATATTTTCTTTGGTAAACTGTCCTTCATGAATACTCCGCGAAAAAATGGTATTTTTAAACAGGAAATATATTTGAATAATTCAACATTAGTCAACGCTTTATGTGGTATAACTGATTGATTTCTTTTATTTAATATGCACGATACGTTCTTAGGTATAGACCTGCCCCGTTTTTTACCATTGACCATATTGTCGGTTTTGTATTATTTTTCTTCGTAGAACGTCTTTTTAGTCTAATATTACCACCATGTTTCTTCATGGTTGATCCTTTTTTATTCCTACCCCTCCTTTTTCCACCTCCTACCGCTGTTTTAGCCTTCATCCCTGCTGTTACCGCTAAAGCTGCTGCTTTTTTCCGCAATACTAGCGTCACTAGACTTTACTCGTTGCCAAGCTATATTTGCTAGCTTTTTATCAGCGATTGACCTATTTTTTGAATCGGTAAATGTGGAATATGCGATATCGTGTTCTTTACAAGCCTGATCTAACTTATTTATGCCTGGATCACCTCTTTCCAGTCGTTTTTGCAATTTAGTTCCTGGTCCGCAATACTGATAACCTCCCGGTATGTGAAATTCGTATGGTAAAGCGTCTATTGCTCTGTTTACGATAGATCCTACTGGAATACGATTTAAAGCTTTACTTAACAGAGAAACCGCTGTGGACGTGATACCGCCTCCTTTCCGTATAGTGTCTCGATATGGACTGGTGTAATGAAACGCCATGATTGTCTTTTATATTCGAAAAGCGTAACCCATGTGTTACCTCTATGACAGGTTGCACATAAATGATGTAATATATGGTGTTATTTAATTAAATATCAAAAGTACCCCAATCTGATGATCTAAACTTTTGTGTGTTATGATTAAAAAAAAAATTTATAAAGAATTTCTTGTTTAATCCATGTATTTCTCATTTTTTCGTCAATAGGTTTATGTTGTCCTGCTACAATATAATTATGCATATCAAATAATAAATTACCTATTACTTTAACAAGAAACTTAACAGTTACAGCGTTATCGGCATAATCAGGGTCTGCAACATTTGTTAATCGTTTGTTATCACAATTCCACCATTTTTTTCCAGTTGGCTCTAATTGTATTATCTGTTCATAAGTAACAGCATCACCAGGCTTTTCACCAATACCTAAATTTGTCAATAACTTTCCTTTACCATCCCAAACATAATTGTTTTCTTCAAGTAAAGTAAACTTTTTATTTCCTTGTACAAATACATCTCCTTGACGTGTTACTACTTGGTTTTGTTTCACAAAACCGGAGGTTTCTTGTTTTAAAGTTTCCTTCATTTGACCCACCGTTGCACCATCTGATGGTAAAAAACCATCTTTTACATTCGCTAAACAATTACCAAGACAGTCAATAACTCCTACATCACGTGTAATACAATGGTCTTTGATGTATTTTAAATTTACAGCATCATTTTCATTTTTTGGATAACCTATATCGTTAATAACAAATTTATAAAAAGAAAACCCATCTTTTGTCTTTTCAGGTATTATAGAATGTAAATAGCGTCTATTTATGCTGTCTTTTTCATCTACAGGGTCTGCTACGTTGGATATACGCCAATTTTCAGCATTACACGTTTTTCCATTAAATTTTAACGTATTCTTTAATTCCGATGATAAATAACCTCTGTTTATTGCATCAGTGTTTTGAGTTGGCTTACCAACGTTGGAAATTCTATGATTACCCGCGTTATATGTGTTTTTGTCTAATTTCAGTGTTGGTAATATCTCTTTTTTTAATACTTTTAAATTTATTGCATCATTTTCATCTGTGGGATCATTAATGTTTTTTAACCGTTTATTACTAATATCATAATCTCCATCAGGTGTTTGTGGTAATCCAACACCTCTTTTTAAAGTATTAAAGTAATATAATCCATCCGATGAATACCGTCCGAACTTGTCAACACTCATGGTGCAACTGAATAACATTCTAGAGTGTAACCCATTTTTATAATATTAGTCCCGATTTCTAACCCATATCAGTTTTTATACAAATTCTTAGTCTTCATCAGTAACATTTGCATCATTCCCAGGACATTTAAAATATTTTAAATCTGCACTAATTAATGATCTGTCTGCTTCATTTCTAAATACATGATTTTTATGAATAAATTCCTCACCAGACAATTTTCTAAATCCGCTAAATGAATTTGGATCTGCAATTAATATATTTTGATAATCATTTACATCCATTAATTTAAATCTTTTGGTATTATAAATAAACTCTTGATTTGCACTATCATATTGTAATGTTTGTCCTACAGTTGCAGCATCCTTTGGATCTGTTCCTTGTGCCAAATTACCTATTTTCTTATTTTTCGCATTGAAAGTACTACCTATTGGTTTGTCTAATATTAAAGATTGTTTTACTACAACACAATCGTAATCATCGATACCTGGAAATATGTTAATTATTCTTCTATTTGTACCCAACCAACTTCTATGATAATTGTTTGGATTAGTATGTAAAACTTGTGATAAAATCGGAACATCATGAGCATCTGTAGCTAATTGCGCATTTGATAATTTCATGTCTTTGCAATCCCAAACATTATTTTTTTGTTCAAGTAAAATAAACTTTTCATTTCCTTGTACAAACACATCACCCGACCGTGATACTACTTGATCCTGTTTTACAAATCCAGATGTTTCTTGCTTTAAAGTTTCCTTCATTTGACCCACTGTTGCACCATCTGATGGTGCCGAACCATCTTTAACATTCGCTAAACAATTACCTAGACAATCAATAACTCCTACATCACGTGTAATACAATGATCTTTTATATATTTTAAATTTACAGCATCATTTTCATTTTTCGGATAACCTATATCGTTAATAACAAATTTATAAAAAGAAAAACCATCTTTTGTCTTTTCAGGTATTAATGAATGTAAATAGCGTCTATTTACGCTGTCTTTTGCATCTTTAGGGTCATCTACGTTGGATATAAGTTTTTTTTTTCAGCAGTATACGTTTTTCCATTGAATTTTAACGTATTTTTTAATTCTGATGATAAATAACCTTTGTTTATCGCATCTGCGTTTTGATTTGGCTTACCAACATTGACAATTCTATGATTACCTGCGTCATATGTGTTTTTTTGTAGTCTTAATGTTGGTGATATCTTTTCTTTTAATACTTTTAAATTTATTGCATCGTTTTCATCTGTGGGATCTTTTATGTTTTTTAACCTTTTATTAGTTATATCATAATCCCCATCAGGTGTTTGTGGTAAACCAGCACCTCTTTTTAAATTATTTGCGTAATATAACCCATCCGAGGAGTAACGTCCGAACTCGTCAACACTCATGGTGCAACTGAATAGTAATCTAGGGAGTAACGCATTTTTATGAGATTACCCCACGGTTTCGGAGTTCATCCACTAAAGCCACCCATTCGTTTTCCAATCCAGTATGACCCGCTTCTTTAGCTTCATGTACTAGTTTCATTCTATCCACCAATTTATTGATATTATTGTAATAAATCACATTTGTGTTATATAGTTTCTTCATTAAACCTGTACCTGTAACAGATTTGTTTCTTTTTCTTGGTTCTGCAGCACTTATATCCAAAGTGGATGACACAAACCTTCGTTTTACAGATTTTCTTGGCATTATCGGCATTGGTTGTCTTCTCGTTGTTGGTATTAACTTGGATACAAATACTCTATATTATTTTAAAGACCTAGATCTAAAAACTGGTTGGTCAGCTAAATATTTTCTCCTGTATGCATTGGTGTGTTCCAAAATCTGTTTATATGCTTCCATGTCTTCTTCTTTAACTAACAATTCTAAAGGCTTTTTTTCAAATAATAATTCAAATAATCCTCTTGTGCCCTCATATCTTTGATTACCAACAATAATGTTATCATGTTCATCAATGTTTACCGGGCTATTAATAACCATTAAACCTTCTTCTGTTAATCTTACTCCATAACTATGGTAGTTTTTATTGGGATTTATTCCAGCTAACATTTTTATCATGTATTTCCTTCCTAAAGGTCCTTTGTTATGAATGTTTTCACCCAACAAGCTTATGTTTGACGGACCTTCCCTTGCTCCTTCTTCTTTTTCCTCTTCACTAGCGGTTGATACATCTTCATGTCCTCTTTTAGCTTTTACTTCATATAATTCTCTTATACCACTATAGTCTGGTGATTCTAGCTCTCTTTCGGGTTCTCCACCGGTAAAACCACTATATGTAGAGGATTCCGGGGCTTCATCACTAAAATCTTCTGATTTTACATTTTCTCTTTCAAACTTTGTAATAGGTGTAATTGCATCTCCTTCCAAAACGGGTTTAGCAAATTTTTTGTTTAATTGTTTCAAGGGTTCAGTAATAGGTTTAAAAGTAGATTCAAGGAATTTCTCCCTTTCGCTAATACCTAATTTTAATGCTCTGTTTTTATCCCGAATAGAATCACTAAGTGATTTTATTTCCTTTATTAACTTTTCTTGGTTAACCATGTTTGTAGCAAGACGTGTTGTACAACAATGAATATTTTACATCATGATCAGTGTATTAGTATAAATTTGTCAAATCCTATCCTTTATCGACCATTGTTTAGCGGTTGTTCCTTCATAATTGTTAAAAACCCATACTTTTCACCCCAAGCCTTTCCACACAAATCGTTCAAATAGCATATCCGCACTTACATGGTCATAATATATGTGTTTTAGGTTGGTTTCATCCTGTTTAAATACAATTAACATGTTTGCATTGTCTCTAATGAGCTGTTTCGGTATTTTGCTGTAAGTTTGACCAATATAAATGCTATCTATGTTGTTATGTCGACCCATGGCAAAGTAATTCCTTATTGTATTTTGATTTTCACAAGATACATCGTCAAATATGAATACTGAGAATGGTTTAGCCTCTTGCGGCTGCATGACACTCTCGCTTGCGTTAAATTTAAAATATTTAACTTCAGGCACATTATTGAGTATTTGTTCCAATAACTGATATTTTGGTTGTTGTAGTGACTTTGAAAATACATATAAATTATTAAAGCGTAATCCTTTAGGGTTTGTAATCAAATTGAATACTACATTTGTTTTTCCACAATTGGAAGGACCGGTAACTAGACAACGAACCGTGTTTGGTAACAAAACACCATGTTTCCCAGTATTGAATTGAGAACCATACACTGTGAGTTCATCTATATTATTAATAGTAAAATTGTCTTTTTGCGGTATTATCTCCATCCTTTGTAATGGTTCAACGCAAAATGATGCTCTATCGTTATATTAGATCCTTTTTAGGTATCCATGAATCTTCCGTCTTGTTAAATCCTAACCATCGTACTTTAACCTTATCTTTTTTCCGTTGCAACACCTTTTCAACTAAATATACATCACCTACTGTTGATTTTAACATTTCATGTCCATAAAACCCTCCTTCCAGCAATTGTCCTTTATTATCTTTTAAAATGTAAGTTTGTGGTATTGTAGGTTGCACCTTAAATACGGTAAATACCTCATTTGTCCAGTTTGGAAGATATCTTTTACTGAATACACCTTTGTATTTGCTTATTCGCACTTTATCACCAACATTAAACCTTTTAGGCTTTAGTTTTTCAACTTTTGGTTTAGTATTCATTTTTATACGTTTTAATACAAGTTTTTCATTTTTATTAGTCACCTGGCTTGGTTTCATACCGATAGTTCTATGAAACTTGTTATTGTAATCGCTTATAAGTTTTGGTAACATATCAATCCATACGTGCGATCCTCTGTTAGAAAACATCTTATACATCGCACCTTTTAAAGTTCTGTTGAATCTTTCAATTATTGATGCTTTTACCTCTGAATTGGTTGAGTAATGGTTAATGTTGTGTTTTTTCATTAAATTTGCAAATTCCTTATTGAAATATTCTTTTCCATCATCAGTTTGTAAATGTTTTATAGTATGTTTGTCTCTTTGTATAGCTGTTTCCATTGCTTTTGTAACACTTTTGCCACTTTTATCTTTTAGTGGTAAAGCATCCGCCATTTTTGAAAAACAATTAATAATAGTCAATATGTATTTAAAGCCTCTATTTTGTTTACTGTAAGGAATCATTTCAATTAAATCCGCTTGATATAAATCATTTATTCCTTTTATCACTGTATTTCTTCGTGGAAACTTTCTTCTTGCAGGTTTATGAAGTTCGTTGACAATTTCTTGCTTCAAGTCCTTCATATTGCTGGTTTGAATGTTTCATGTATCACATGTATAATCACAATGAATGTTGTCTTAAATATTCATATTATTTATATAGGTCAAGGTCATCCAAACTTGTGTAAAAAAATGGGGAACACGGCGTTTGACTTGCCGTGTTCCCCATTTTTTTACGGAAGGAGAAAGGAATAAGGTCGAAGTTGTAGAAGGACGAAGAATAGGTTATTAGTCGATAGGGTTTAGAGAGTAGTGGCCAAAAGGAAGAGTGTGAATTTTATCCGGCATAATATGCCTTTTATCATCTCGAGCTGATAGTGCTCTTTTAACTTCAGTGACACTGTAGACCTCATGTTTAAAGCTTCTGATAGTGTTGAACGTTGCAGACATTGTAGAATCTTCAAACAAAGAGGTCTTGTAATGGTCAAATGTCACATGTTTCTTCAAGTACGATGTTTTGACTCCTTTAGCTTTCTTCACTGTCGGTTTGTCATTTTCCTTATACATCTTGAAGGAATATAGTTTGGACATTAGCGCAACTATTTCCTCCAAAGGCATTCCATTTGCTTCATCTTTAAATTTTCCGATTACTTTTTTATTCTTTTCATTGTAATTCGGATGCTTCTTCGGATAGTCAGAGAAGTCAAAATCGTCTTTGTATGGGAAACTCCTTAGGTCTTCATACATGTCCAAAGTCTTTATCCAGTAGATAAACGCGTCGGTATCCATGTATGCAACTCCAATGTTGTCTCTTCCGTAGTGTTTAACCATTTTGTTGTAATGGAAATCATACATCAGAGTTTTACTTATATCCAAAATCGACATTCCAATGTATAACGGACGATCCATCACTATTGTTGTTTTCTTCATACTGACGGCAACTAGATCTTCGTTTATAATCATGGATGTTCCAAAATTTGGTTTTTGCACTAACTTTTCCAATTTCTTAGGATCACTTACTAATTTTACAATCTTGTGTTTTCTTTTGTTTTCTAAGGTCTTCCCGAAGATGGCGTTGTTCATCAATTTGTAAAAGTCCTTTTCAAATGCTGATGTTGCTGCTGCTCTTCTTATAGTGTTGGAATCAATATATGGTTTCAACCAACAAGACTGGGTGAATTCAATTGCTCTATGAATTCTTACTACACGTAGACCCAATTCAAGAGCTTGTTGAACTACCCAGTAGTGAGCCACATACCGATCTTTATTCTCCAACGTCATCATCAATTTCGGCCATCTTCCTGTCGGTGAAATTTCAGTCTTGGCTAGGAGAGGCAAGTCGTAGTGATGATCATGAAGGTGCTCCGGATATTCGAAATCACAGTCCAAAATATAGCCTTTTGGACCATTCTTTGTAATCTGTGAAATGTCACCGATGGTGGCCGGGTCGATCCATTTAAAGTCAGCATAGGGAAGCGGATTTGACATTGCCCAACCATAAAGGTTGTTTGCGTCAAAGTAGCCAAGGTAGACTGATGGTTGTCTCTCGTCGAAGCCTGGGATGTACTTGTTGTTAGCTTTGACATGACGTGTTACAGCTTGTGTCAAACCGCCCCGTACACCGGATTCTATCATGAGCACCATATCAATATCTGTTAGAAGTTCCAATCGACAGTTGGTTGACTTTAGCATAGCTTGCCATGCTAATCCTGGAGATGTGTACGAGTGTAGAGGGTCCAGTCCATAGGCGGAGAAGCAGGTGTTTCGAAATTCTTCCATCACATCGCACAGCAGAGTTACGTCCAATTTTATGTAAAAGTCGGAATATTCCCCTAAGGTTTGAATGTTTAGTTGGTTCCAAACATTACAAGCATGATTGTAGTCTTCAACTGTGATTGCACTTTCATTTAACTTGCTATTGAAGGCTTCAATCGGTGGCAGACTGGTTTCTTCAAAATTTTCTGCAGAAGTTATGTAATCATAGGGGAACACTCCTTTACGCATTACTAAGTCCAATTTATCTTCAGGTACAATTTTGCTGGTTTCTTTTAGATCTTCTCTTCTTAGGTTCTCAGACAATTTGCTCAAACTAGATGACATAAATCTATAAGAGTCTATGAAGCGAAGTTTAATTTTACCTACTGTTTTTGAAAAACTGATGTACTTCTCCAATGTTTCAGCTAATACTTCAATTTTTCCATCATCTCGTCCTAACTCTGGGATAATGAAGTGGGAGTCATAGCCGCTAAGATTGTGTAACACGACAGGGATAAAGTTTGGTAGTTTGTAATTTATATTGCATGCATTACAAGCAGCTCCTCTGTATAACCCTGTCAGGTGATCGTGATCTCTTACTTTTTGATTTTCTTCACTGAAGCTCTTCTTGCATAAGTAACATCTTGTTGCCGAATTGTATTCTTCTTGTTGATTTTGGTTCAAAGGTTCCATAGGTAAAACATTACCGAATAAGCGTTGCACCTTTTCAGCAATGTCATACAACTGGTCTACAAAATACTTAGCGGCTTCTTCCCCACGGTAGAGTATAGGGGTGGATGTTAAACCATACTCTTGCAACTGTTCTTCAGGCAAAGTGGATTTTACCAATAAGCAAAAACTGTTAGGTTGATGCAATTGATATTTGGTTCTTCTAGTCACCTCACCATCTGGAAGCTCCTGTGGTACTAACGTGGATTCAAAATCAGGGTAGATAACTAGTGGAATCCTGTATTGGTGAACTGTCTTCTTAAACTGGACACATGCTCTAGATGGTGGTGGCAGGCTAATCTTCACTTCATAGTTGGTATTACAAAGCCGCTGGTGTTCCAACAACCATTCCAATCCTCCACGTCTGAATTCCTTGCATGTAAAACAAAAGCATCTCTTGCATATTGTTATCTTACGATTTTGTTTTGACACTTGTCGTACAACCAAAGATTCAAAGTTTTTAATATAAACATAATGTGAAATCTCACCTTTGGTTATCAATAATAAATCGGTATGGTTACTTTGCTCTACTTTTACTACTCGTAGTGGATACACATTGTTTGAATCATCTAAGCCGAACACGTTAACAGAAACACCTGGATTTTGTTTCTCAAATTTAGTAATTTGATCAAGACTCACAGGATACGACATTCCTCGAAAGTTATAGCGGTGTTGAACACCTTCGTATGCTATGCTAGGTCTAATAGCATTATGTCCCACGTATTTTGCTAACATTGCATACCGGAAACATTCATTGTCCTCATTTTTCACATTGATACATGATTTAGTATCTCGGATCGCCGGTAGAGGGATAAAGCTGCTACCTCTCATACCATATCCATGCTTGTGAACCCTCACATCCATACCTTCAATCGATGATAGTGTCCAGCCAGATCCTCTTCCTTCGTGTTCTTGGAGTTTCATTAGCAGTTCATTCAAACATTCTTCTAGAATTTCGTTAATATCAGATGTGGTTGTAAGGGTTCGGTTTTTAGCAATGAATGCTCTCGGTGAGTTTTCACCATCGGTATTAGTAAACATAGCCTCCAACACCAATCCAAATTTAATAAAGTTCAATCTTGCCAATTCTTCCACCAATGTTTTTACAACTAGATTTTTAGCTTGGGTTATAAAGTTTTCCAATTCCAATTGCACATTATTAATTTTGAAATGAGTTACAACTGGTCCTGGCAAGGCTGTAGTGCGCAGTTGTCTTATATCTTCCACTTCTTCTGTATCCTCTTCTTCCATATCCTCTTCTTGGGTACGCAGTTGTTTTACATCTTCCACTTTTTTTTCTTCCATTTCCTCTTCAATAAATCCTCCAGCTGTAGATGGTCCAGCTCCGGCAAATTGAATAACACTTGGTCTTCTTCTTTGCATTAAGAAAAAAAAAATCCCAGTCCTCCTTCTGCTTCTGGGATTTTTCCAAAACCGATCAATCGCATCCAAGTCTTCTTCACTTACTACAATCTCTTCTTTTCTGTCCTCTTCACGATGCAATTCTCGGTGTAACTGTAGATAGCTATCCAAGTCGTCCATCGCTTCTGGTGGTTTTCCAATAACCGATCAATCGCATCCAAGTCTTCTTCACTTACAACAATCTCTTCTTTTCTGTCCTCTTCATGATGCAATTCTCGGTGTAACACAAAGGTATCTTCATCTTGGAAAAACTCACCACAAATATCGCAAAGAGCCATTTTTTTACAGTTTGGCTTTGAGTGTACACTCGGTGAATGTCCAAGCAATAATGAGCAGCGCGCTCAACCGGGCCCCTTTATACCCGAGGTTGAAGGGTGGGGGAAGGTGACGTCATATACATAAGGTTTATCAATCATTTAGTAAATTTGGCTTTTAAACACCCATTTTCAATATATTCTTCAACAGGCTTGATAAACCAATAATGTTTGGTCTAAATCCACTACTTTGTACAAATTTTTTGAAAGATGTCTGTTTGAGCAAGTTTATGTGGAACAAGGTCATTTGGAATTATTATTTTTAGCGGGGGATAGAGCACTGCAATGGAGCCATGGTATAGAAGTGGTGTATCCATCCAATTGGTTTGCCCTTTTCTTATACCCCCCACAAACTATGCATTTATGTGGGTCAAGGTCACTTATCGTCCGGAGCAAAAATCTTTTTGGTCAAGGTCAAAAATTTTTCCCAAAAAAGTTCGGGGGTGGGGGGTGGGGGAGGGGGTGGGGGAGGGGGAGGGGGAGGGTGTGGGGGGGTGTGGGGTGGGGGGGGTCATTACTATATTTAGGTCAAGGTCACGGAAAAACTTTAAAAAAATTAAGCCCCACCTGGGGCATTTAGGTTGCCATCGCTGTTGCCTCCGAAGAGACACAACTATGACAACAGGAAACATCCAATGTTGTCTGACCTTCCCCACGCTGGACTTTTAAACATTTACTGCATTGGTAACAAATAACTTTTAAAATAGCTAACAAAACATTTACATAATTTTGAGAGAGGTTGAGGACAAGCCCTAGTGGCTTATGTCCTCGGTCCGAGTGCAGAGGCCGCCGCAAATTGGCCACAGCTGTGGTCTGCATGCCAGCGTACAAACGGACCGGTTCCCAACCCAGCCGCAATATTGCATGCCTGAGAGGACCCATACTAACATTGGTTTAAAATAGCTTTACACGGGGGTCTACTACCGTACCCTATCTTTAATATTTAACTTTAGCAATGCAGTAAATTTTTATAAGCCTTTGTGGGTCAAGGCCACACGAACATTAAAAAATTTCGGCCCCCGTACATCCATGGCGAACCACGAATGTTCGGGGGCCTTGGGGACAAAAAGACAAATATCTAACAAAAATTCATTTACATTATTTTGAGTTTCCAGAAGGGAAACAGAGGTTGAGGACAGCCCTAGTGGCTTACGTCCTCGGTCCGAGTGCAGAGGCCGCCGCAAATTGGCCACAGCTGTGGTCTGCATGCCAGCGTACAAACGGACCGGTTCCCAACCCAGCCGCAATATTGCATGCCTGAGAGGACCCATGCTACCGTTGGTATAAAATAATTTTACACGGGGGTCTACTCCCGTTCCCTAACTTTAAAATTTAATTTGAGCTGTGAAAAAAGCTCAAGGGGGAGTGCTAAAACAAGCGTATACACATTAAATTAATATAACACACTTACAGAATAGGTTGAGCTCAACATGGTAAGTGCTGGAACAAGCATATACACACTAAACACATATGACAAACAAGACACATAGGATAAAAGACAAACAAGACACACAGGAGACATAGGGTACAAGTAAAACACTCTCATATAAAACAATTCCCAATACCCAAACGCAAGCGCAATATCTTAGAAATAATACAAGTCTTAAAGTTAGAGTAGACTTCGCTAAACAATGAAGGCGCCTTTCAGTGTTTAGTAAGGCCTATGGCGGTCCGCCCCGATCGTTCACGTTCAACGCGCGGGAGCGGACTGCGAGCTGGCTGTGGCCGGGCCGCCTTATATCCCCACCGGGGCTACCACGCCCAGGATATCAGGGGTGGGGGAGGGGATGGGGGAGGGGGTGGGGTGGGGGTGGGGGGGGTCACTTTTTGTCGGGGGGGGGGTTCGCTTTTTTTGTCGGGGGGGGGGTCACTTCTCGTCCGGAGCAAAAAACTTTTTGGTCAAGGTCAAAAATATTTCCGAAAAAAAAGTTCGAAGGGGAGGGGGTGGGGGAGGGGGTGGGGGAGGGGGTGGGGGAGGGGGTGGGGGAGGGGGTGGGGGTGGGGGGGTCACTTCTCGTTGGGAGCAAAAAACTTTTTGGTCAAGGTCAAAAATTTGTCCGAAAAAAAGTTCGAAGGGGGAGGGGGTGGGGGAGGGGGTGGGGGAGGGGGTGGGGGAGGGGGTGGGGGAGGGGGTGGGGAGGGGGAGGGGGAGTGGGTGGGGGTCACTTCTCGTCCGGAGCAAAAAACTTTTTGGTCAAGGTCAAAAATTTTTCCGAAAAAAAGTTTGAAGGGGGAGGGGGTGGTTGAGGGGGTGGGGGAGGGGGTGAGGGAGATGGTGGGGGAGGGGGTGGGGGTGGGGGGAGGGCTGGGGGAGGGGGTGGGGGTGTGGGGGGAGGGGGTGGGGGAGGGGGTGGGGGGGGTGGGGGGGTAAGTGGGTTAAGGTCACCCACAACACTTCTACTCTAAGTGTTGGCTATACCCCCACCACAACTGAGTCCCTAGGCTGCACAACACCGCTCCGCCAGTATGTCTCCAGCTTCCATGCGGTGCGTCTCGCTGTTCTCTAACTCTCTATATGTAAGTATTTTTACAAGTTTTGAATCTAGGTCAATACACTTTAACTCTGGGACGATATCGACTTGTAGTATTTCTGTGTTTTGACTCAAGGTCATCACACTTATACTCTGGGATGATTTCAACTCATAGTATTGCTGTGTTTTGACTCAAGGTCACCACACTTCAACTCTGGGACGGGATCGACTTGTAGTATTTCTGTGTTTTCACTCACGGTCATCACACTTTAACTCTGGGGTGATTTCAACTTATAGTATTTCAGTGTTTTGACTCAAGGTCACCACACTTTAACTCTGGGACGGTATCAACTTGTAGTATTTCTATGTTTTTACTCAAGGTCATCACACTTTAACATGTAACTTTAAGGTAGCACCGAAACGGTGCTACCCGGCTTGACATTTTCAAGTTTCCCAAGGTCATCGCAATTTCCCCCACCACTTCCCATATACCTAGAGTGCGCTGGGCCGGACAGTCAGTCGCTCGGTGTCTGTCGTAGGGTGCGCATCGCGGTTGCAGTAATGGTGAAACGCGGGAGTTGTATCGGTTCAAGGTCACTCGAGCGGTGTCACATGACGGTTTAGGCAGAGTCACGTTGCAAACTTTGAGTTTCCTCGGCACTTTTGCTGTTTCTCCTCTAATTTCGCTCCAAGTCGTCAAGATCATTGAAACCTGACTAAAACTCGGAGCGTAGTTGGAGAAACAGCAAAAGTGCCGAAAAATTTTAGGTTTCGGCGTGACCTTGACCTTTGTGACATCGATGACGTCATAATGGTGACGTAAGGGGTGATGACGTCATCGCCACGTCATTTCTGCAATGTCATGGGTGTGACGTCACAGAATGACGTAATTGGTGATGACGTCATCGATTGCGTCATCGATGACGTCATCGGTGAGGTCATTGACCTCGATGGCGTCATCGCTCAGGTGACCTTGAACTGAGCCAGCTCCCGCGTTTCTCCACTACTTTCAAGATATGTCAAAAATGTCTTGTTTCAATTGACGAGTACTATCAATCCCAAAGTTTGTGAAGTCTTTTAATAAAATCCCTTTATATTTTAAATGTAAGTATATAGTGTATTACAATGTTTCAAGTGTGTTACAAATACAAATGTGTTACAATGTTGCACATGTGTCTACAACTGAGCAATGTATTCAGCTTAACTTTGCTTGAATTGTAACTAGTATAGTTCATTGAATATGCCCATCTTACCTATTTAAAAATATATTTTTTAGGTTTGTTCTGAAGCCAGTTTAACTTATATAATTTCATATTAGGTTATAGTTGGATAAAAGAGTATTGATCTTTTTCAATTACTATTACTTTTATAGATAACGAGGATAACAGTTAGTGGACCACAAAACCGCAACAATAAATCACCAATAAAGTAACTCTAGTTAGGGAATACATCGTGTCAGGTTAATTTAATTTTTAATTTTGAATTTTTGCTTGCATCGTAAAATAAATAATGTATTTGGCTGAATTTCTTGTTTTTAAATATTTTTTTTATTATTTTTTTTTAAACCAAATAATTAATGTTTTGTAACAATGTTGATATTATAAATTTAAAATAAGTAAATTAAGTAAGTAAATATAAAATAAGGTCTTCGTATATATTTTACATTATTAACCATAAAACATATATATATATATATATATATATATATATATATATATATATTTTCAACATTTGAAATATTATAGATTAATTTTAACAGCAATTTTCTGGTTTATTACTATACCATTTTACTTGTGTCTAAATTTACGATTGTGCATTTTCATTAATAAGCTAAAAATTTTATTTATGGTAAAGGGGGAGAGTTTAACATCGGCTCGCTGATGGGAAAATCAATGATTTCCGATGCAATTATGAGAAATCTTGGTGGAGCCGCACTCGTGATATTGCTAGCTCGTCACTGGGCGCTGATTACTTTCTGATTTCGATTATTACATTGTATATTTTAAATTGTATGAAAATTACAAAAAAAAACTGTTTTGTACAGTTTACTTTTGATAAATACAATCTTGAAACTTTGTCATACAACGGGTTAAAAAGAATTTTGAAGTCAAGTAAACATAAGAATAATACCTACAAATGTAGATATATTTATACGTTTTTGTTTAAATATTTCATTGGAGTTTAACGTGTACTATAACCGTGTTTTACTTACGGTTTTGTTGCTAAAGAAATGTATTCTTGTTATTGTATGTGTGTAAAAATAACAGTTTAATACCTACGTTGTGGTTTACTATAATAATCAAATAATTTTCTCAATTTTAATGAAATTTTTGAATCAGAGGGGAAAACTATTTTAACTTATTTAGTAATAATTTAGTTTATAGTACTTTCTTTTAGTTTTGTAAATTTTTGTAAGAAAAATGTTAATAATACACTCTTTATGAGATATTTTGTATAACATAATATTTATGATACAAAAAGTTACTTTAGGTTTAAATTAAAAATATATTATTTCATTATTTTAGATCAGAAAATGATAGCGATGTGTCACAAGTGGCAAAACAGATGCCTGGGTAAATCGCAATAGTGGTAGAAAGCTGATGCAACGAAACAAAATGTTAAATAGATGTCCATAACATCAACTTTCATAATCCTAAAACCAACATTCCTGAGAGACAAATAACGTCTTTTGCTAATTAGCTAAAATAAATAATGAGAGTAACAAATATTAAAATAACGATTCACATGCGGACATTGACAGGAAATACACGATTACAAAGAAATCGTATTATATTTTTCTGGACCCTTAGAACAATTAACGATATCAAATACCTTTTCTACTTAAAAACTCTTTCTTTGAAATATTATTAGTAGTGTAAAATTGCGGCCGCTGGCCCAGTTCAAGGTCACCTGAGGGATGACGTCATCGAGGTCAATGACCTCACCGATGACGTCATCGATGACGTCATCGATGACGCAATCGATGACGTCATCACTAATGACGTCATTTTGATGACGTCACACCCATGACGTCACAAAAATGACGTGCTGATGACGTCATCACCCCTTACGTCATCAAAACGACGTCACCGACGCCACTAAGGTCAAGGTCACGCAGAAACTTAAAATTTTTTAGCACTTTTGCCGTTTCTCGCACTACGCTCCGAGTTTCAGTCAGAGTCCCCGTGACCTTGACCACTTGGAGCGAATTTTCGACAAGAAACGGCAAAAGTGCCAAGTTAAACTCGAGTTTCTGACATGACTCTGCCTAAATGGGCAATCGGTTATCCCTCAGGTGACCTTGAACCAGTACAACGCCCGCAATTTTATGCTACTGTGACCTTGAACACTTAACAACGGAGCGCCGACACCGATGCGCACCCCACGACAGCCATCGAGTGACTGACTGTCAGGCTCTGTGTATGCTAGGTATATTGGCTTGAGAGACTAAGACTCTAAACCGTCAGGAATGGGAGTAACTAACTGAATTTTGCAAGGAAAAGTCATTTCATCCAATATTTTAAACAAATCCTCATCAGTAAAACTGACATTAGTCTGTTTTGTATAAAACTTAGGGTGTCCGCGCAACAGTTTGCGCCACTTAGCTAAAGTCGAAACTCTCTTAACTTTGAGTGGTGGACAGTGAGCAACTAACAAAGTCTTAACACGGCTAAGTTTCTTACCTAAAGCGTCCCGCGACATGGCTTCCCCTCACAAAAGTCCGCACAATACTGAGAGACTGCTTGTAGCGCATGAGTCAAGGGAAAAGAGGTGGGGGAAACAGCAGGAGTGGGGGAAGGTCACAGTGGTGGGGGAAGGTGAGGTGGTACGCTGGAGTATCGCATCAATTCACCATGAGCTGTCCTACAGTCAACACACTGTTCTCTTGGCCCGAGTTGGCACTAGAAGAAACATTTCTGTACAGCTTAGGCTGTGAGAGCCGAGGAAGCAAAGTCAAAGTGGAAATTGTGTTAAACTCCAAGATGAAGAGTCTCCTAAATAAACTAATTGTATCCCTGCAATCTCCTATAACTTTAGAGAAATACCACTTTATTAAGCGACACCTTATACTTTGGCAAAACGAAGCGGAAATGGAAAAGATTACAGTAAAATTAATTTAACTTAAAACTTGGACTGGACACTCATGGCGATACAACGTGGCGTGCAAACGCCACCCTAAACATTACAAGTTAGGTTATTGAGCACCTCTGGTACGATAACCGATGTGCTAGAGTTAAAGTGTGATGACCTTGAGTCAAAACACTGAAACACTACAAGTCGATATCGTCCCAGAGTTAAAGTGTAGTGACCTACATTCAGAACTTGTAAAATTACTTACATATAGAGAGCTAGAGAACAGCGAGACGCACCGCATGGAAGCCGGAGACATACTGGCGAAGCGGTGTTGTGCAGCCTAGGGACCCAGTTGTGGTGGGGGTATAGCCAACACTTAGAGTACAAGTGTTGTGGGTGACCTTGACCCACTTAACTTACCTGACCCCCCCCCCCCCCCGACAAAAAGTGCGAGCCCCCCCCCCCCACAAAAAGTGCGAACCCCCCCCCCCCCCCCGACAAAAAGTGCCCCCCCCCCACCCCCACCCCCACCCCCACCCCCCACCCCCACCCCCACCCCTGATATTCTGGGCGTGGCAGCCCCGGCGGGGATATAAGGGGGTCCAGCCAGAGCCGGCTCGCAGTCCGCTCCCGCGCGTTGAACGTGAACGACCGGGACGGACCGCCATAGGCATCACTAAACATTGAATGGCGCCTTCAGTGTTTAGCGAAGTCTACTCT
>JAQYXR010000390.1:0-37317 GCA_030545055.2 Neoaliturus tenellus
AATAAATGTAAATAAAGAATCCGTTTGTATGTGTAAATAAATACTGATACTGTAATATAGGAAACATGTTTTATTTCAAGAAAAATCGAGAACACAATGTAGCTGGAGACAAAATAACAATAGGAGTACAACACTTAGCTGTATCCATTTGGCACAAGTTAAAAATACACTACCGCTGGTTGAACCGGGGATTGCGCAAGTCTTAAAGCCGAGAGTAGTAGCAGGTGTACGCGCGGTGTGGTGTTGGGGGCGGGGGGGGGGGGGGGGGGGCACGGAGCGCCGGTATGCGCTCATTTGCAATTTAATTAGATCTCTGAGTAATCGAGCGCATGTAAATGTATTTGGCACACGTTCACTCTCACACGCACACTCACACTCTGCGCTACAAAAAACCAGTAGTGCATCAGGCACACTTGCATGAGCGAATGACTTGCTTCAAGGTGACTTCATTTATGATGTTACGTCACGGATAATCAAAGTATTGTGCGGATTGAATAACGTGCAAACAAAGTGAACGACCAAAGTGTCATAATCTGTTATAATTGGATTTCTTAGTCGTTTAATGGCACTTTGTTAAAGTAGAATTAGCCTAAGGGTGGATAAAAGAATATGTCACGAATCCTTTTTTCGATAGTTTTGAGTGTATACACAGCAAGTGGAGACTACAGTTTTAAAGGGTAAAATTTTACAAAAATTTTTGGCAAATATAAAAATTTTTCCCAAACCTACGAATATACAGTGTAATATAAAAGTTGATGAAATGAAAACTGCAGTTGAAGAAATTAATTTTAGCTCAATTTCTTGTTAAATTTCTCCATTAAGTTTTTTTTTAATTTTGTAAGAAAAACTTCAAATATATTTTTCATCCAAAAACAAACAATACCGGAATGCAGTACATTTACCGGATTATTACTTACAAACTTGCTGTGACGGTAGCCTTTTCAAATAGACATAGAGTTTGGTTAAAAAGAAGAAGCACCGTCATTTTCACTCAACCCATTTAAATCTTCAAGTCACAAAGTTTTGCTGTTATAATAAAACGATAAGTTAGTAATGAGATCGAATCAACACTTTCAAATTTATTAACTGATGAAAAGTGAAACTTTATAGGTTATTCTATAAAGTTAAACTTTGAATCAAATATTTATTCACAAAGTATATTAGGTATTTGTTAAGACGATTATAAAATATTAGCTAAATTAGAATTTGAAAATTTGAGAATAGGAAAAATAACAGGCCGAAAACTTAAATTCTTTTGACGCAGTAGAATTCTTCATAAACTACAGTCTAAGAAAATAAAACAAAACTTTCCACCTTTCCATGAATGTACTCAAGGAAACCCGCAACTCTCCCGACAAAACATACTATCACAAACTCTTAACATATTCAAATGAAGAATTTCTCCGAACATGGCACGTGCATAGAAAAATTCATTTCGGGGGCCGATATTACTCCGAGATATTTCCGCTAGATACTCGCCCTCAGATACGTGTCTTATCTTTGATCAGGATCCTTGTTTCGTGGCTTTCTCTCGCGGGGTGGCACTAACGTTCAAATAACGCAGAAAACGGTGTCCATTCGCTCCAGATTATCGCCTGATGACGGAAGCGAACATTGTTGAACAGCTGGTAACCAAATTGGACTCAGTGATCGATTGATTGTGTATTAGACAGGATCGGGGTTTGATTTAACTTACGTAATGTATTCACTAATGTACGGTTGTTGAAAGGTGATTTGGTTTGGTGAGGGAAAATCATTGTCGAACAAAGGACTTTGCGTTGGTATCGCTTTATCTCACTGCAAACTCCAGGAAGCGCTGTTATTCACAGAAACCTATGGAAATTTTACCTGCACGGTTGAAATAAAAAATTGTCTTTAAAGAGCTGTCAAAGGTTGTGTTTATACAGGGTGATTTTTATAAATCACCCCCTATCTATTTTTATAAGGTATAAGTTGAAAGGTTTAAACTCTGCTATTCTATGTTAGACCTGAACTTTTTGTTTTTCATGGGTTAATTGTCTCTCCACCTCCAATGGGGGACGACCCACGAGGAGTAAGCCGAGATTCTTAAGAGGATGTTAAACCCCCGCGAAAACGGATGCAAAAACACTCCCGCGCGGTAGCATATCCTGGCGTTATATCTCAACGTGCAATAATAAACTATATTCCAAATTAAAGATAAAGATATTTCGCACTAACTTCGCTTTTCCATTTTCCGCTATTGTTAAAAATACAGCTTATACGAGCATTTGAATTTAATCAAATTTAAAAATTTTTGAAGAAATGTAACTAAGTAACTACGTAAGTAATCAAAAAGTTAAAAAGCGAAGTTAGTGTTGAATTTTATTGTCTTTTATATCGTACCTAATATACGGTATTAGGCTAAATCCAATAGGGTAGCCGTAATATGCTACCGCGCGAAAGCATGCATAAGCTGATAGTGGCGATCCTAGCGACCTTGCCGAAAACATCTCGCGGCGGATGAATACATACTTTATTCTCTGGGGCAGACGTGTTCCCCACCCCGTCCACCTGTAATCACTATCACTGTTATCGTTCCTGCGTGTTGTGTTGGTTGTGGTCTCAGTGTAAATTGTTAGTCTTATAATTATGTTTAGGAAGTTTTTTTCACTTATTCTTGGAGTACGTCTTCTTCGTGATCACAATTCCTTGCAAAAAAAAAAAAAAAAAGGAAGAAAAGGTGGAAGAATAATAGAGGTGGAGAATATTTTTCAGAGTGGAGGATCTTGAAACACTGTGCAAATTTGATCGAAAATATAAAGTTGTCAATAGTGACATCAGAGCTCATGCTGTTCCTGGCCCATATAAAACCGATACTGACTAATGATTCAAATGATGAACAAAATAATTCATGATACCACGCCGGGCGTGATAAGGGCAACGTAGTACTACGGCGCACTATTTTCGTGGTGCTGCGCCCGGCGCGGATTAGTCCGTGTAGTTCTGCTCACTGCCGCTAGTCTCGCAGACATGCGAGAAAACTTTTGCTTTAACATCCTCTTAAATGTGAGCATTAGTTGATATGTACATCAAATTAAAGGTCTCTGTTTCTAGAATTCAATGCCAAAAACTGAACCTCAAAAGGATGACTGAGTCAGACTTTGCATTAAAATCATACTGCCGGAAAACAAAAAACGCAATAACTCCCATATTACACTCGACCTTTTGAGTTCGTCATTGTGGTAAGTTGCTTGGTAAGCAAAAGCCTTGAAAATTATGTATTATATGATTTAGGCCAATGAAGTATTAGGGACGTACCTAGAGGTAGTCGTCAGGAAAACTGCATTGTTTTTCATCATATGATACATAATTTTGAAGGGCTTTGCATTCTGAGCAATTTGCCACAAAACCGACCTCAAAAGGTCTATTGTATGTTGGGGAGTCATTTTTTGTTTTCAGGAATAATACAAAGTTTGATCGCCTGCCATTTCTGACTTGGTCATAGGGCTACTTTTGAGGTCGGGTTTGCGGCATTGTTCTCCATTCTTATAAACCTTTATTTTTATGTACATATTGGCCTATGCATACATTTAAGAATCTCGGCTTACTCCTCGGGGACCGTCCTCCATTGGAGGCGGAGAGTCAATGAATCCATGGAAAACAAGATATTTAATGTCTAACATAGATGTGCGGAGTTTCAACCTTCTAACATGCCGTGTACAAAATAAATAGTGTGGAAGGGACTTAAAACTCACCCTGTAGGCTAGTGCTATAACCATTATCTGAAATAATTTGACTTTAACATTTTTAATTTACACAAATACAAAATGTTTTTGTAACTTATTCTTCTTTTTTCCTCCTAGGACAGTTACTATATTAATAGTAATATTATAATTATTCTTATTCTAAGTTCAATTTTGTTTTCAAACTAACAATAGACAATTTGTACATCAATCTGAGTTGGGTAACACAAAGTAATTGTGATGGACTTGGTTATGCACGTAATTGCAAGCCACATTGAACGCTCGGACAAGTAACAAATGCAACAAGCAAAGCTAATGAAGCCATTTTACCTCCCACAGTGGACAGGGACAGAAGGTGAAAGTGTAGAAAGATTTGTGACCAGAATTATCAACTCACCTTTGACCTTTCACCTGCGTGGACAAGGGGTTAGTGGCTCTTACCGGACGTTACCGAGTGGCGTTATCATGATGACGTTTACTTCCTGTAACCAGAGGTGCCCACCCCCCCTTGGGACCAAGACTCACCCCCCCCCCCCCCAACCGGACCAGGACCCCCCCGGCTATAAAATTTGTAACCCCCCCCCCCCCCCGGAAAAAATATCCTGTTCTAAATACATGTTCTTGTGTAACTTTCTATAATTCATTTATCAAGTAATTTATTTAATTGTAGGCTTGGCTATTTAATGTTATTAGTTGAGCAATCTGTAAAAAAAAATAAATAAAAAAACTAAAAAAACTGCGAAAGTGGTTATGATGTAGGCCTTGGAGTAAATTTTAAACCTTTATAGGCTTTATATCTTAATAAGTTATACAATTGAAACGCTATTTCTTAGTAACTACTAAACCAATTTTCATGATTTAGGGATAAATTATTAAGGAGCATGATGAGTATATTTTTGCAGCATTTCCTTTAAATAGGCCTACACGACTATCCTTAGGTTTAGCCTACATCCTATATCTCTTTAAAATATCGGGCCAATTTAATTATTATGGAAGATTAGGATTAGGCCTAAAACTGGTAATTATTAACATTATACACATTAACCTACCTTTTTACTGGTTTAGCCTAATACAGGTGTTCTTATGTTTTAAAAGTGAAATGTGCGGGGGTCACCGTTGGACAACGTGAATAGGAAGGCACGGCGTCTAGACTAAACTTGGTATTTGATTGTTTCGTTTGTATTGGTGTGTTCCATTAATCATCAGGGGCACAGGAATCTTTATAGGCTAATTTTCTTTTTGTGGATGGTTTTAATACGATCTTATTTAATACATTGTCAGCTTTTAGTTACATTTAGCTTCAATAATTGTCTGGTTTTGAATCTGGTCCTTGAACAACAACCCAGAAACCTTGAATAGGCCTAACTTACAAAGTAAACGTTTTGAGGTTATCGTACACGCACAACAGTTAGATTTCTGATTTCTGTATGGTGAAATTTCATTGTCCAAGGCTATGAAAAACGTCACTTTCTGTACAAAATTACAAACAGCTTAACGTGTCTGTTTTTTTGTGTTGTTTCATAAAATAAAACAGATATGGACAAGTGATACAACACTTTGACACGACTTACTTCCGCCGCTTCCGCGAACGACATAGCGCGCGTCATTTACAGCTCGCCCGTTTCCATAGCAACCAGATTTTCTAGATTTCGCCAACCTTAGAGAAATGAATACAGATAGTCACTGTGTTCGTTGACCAACAGTTTGGGAAAATTGATGGAAATCCTATTCTATACAGTTTCTGACGGTCATGAATTATTTGTGTATTTAAACAACTTTAGTTTTAATACTCGTTAGTATAGGCCTACTTTAAAAAATCGCCCCCCCATCTCGGACAAAATACCACTTTTTCGACCCCCCCCCAAAAATTTCAACGACGCAGTCTGCGTCGTAACCCCCCCCCCCTGTGGGCACCCCTGCCGGTAACTGTTAAGGTGCTTTTATGTTGGGAGGGTTTATGATAGATAATAGATAAGAAATAACCCAGATAAAAATGTCGCAATAAAATAATGAAGGTATTTTCAGTGTTTTGTGAACGACACAATCCTTCTAACCTATCAATATAAATTTTCATGCCAACGTCACGTGACGAGAACCCTTTTAGGATATAGGATGTCTAAGGATTTAAATAACTAAATTAAATCAAGCCTAACTAATTTTATACTTTTTGTACATGAGTCAAGTAAATAACATGTTAATTTACTTCAGGACACTATGAATGTTTAGGATATTTTAAAATCACCAATTGAAGCTATTAATATTTTAGAATATCCGATAAGGGTAAACAGTTTTGTTTGGCATTAAAAATGCCATTATACTTGGTATAATTTTACACATTTCCAATGAACATTTTATTAGAAAAAGAAATAAGCTAAGAGGTCTTGGCTCTGTTGGTACAAGGAAATGAAAGATTCGAGAACAGCAAACTGGCAAACAGTAATTACACTGAAACAACTCACGATTGTGGAAACGTCTTCGGTACTTAGAGAAAGTTCACTGGAGGTGAGAAGTTGTTCCGCGTGCCCCTTGGCCCCCGCTCTGCAGCTTCCATCCTCGACTCCCGATCCGGCCCATCAGGAAGCTACTTGAGGCTGGAGGTGGTTTACTGGTTAAATAACAAACTTCTGTAGGATTCTTGTTGGATAAGCGTTCTGAGTAGGATATCCGCATACTTGACTGTTGTGAAGAGACGAGACATAAATTCTAACAGAAAAATGCTATGATTGGGAGGATAACTCTAGTAGAGTGGTTGAAGTACTCGATGAAAGATTTGGAGGTTGGCGTTGTTGTTACTGGTGGAGCCGAACCGCTAAGAACGTCTTTCTTGAGTGAACGTATGCACAAGCTTCCGGAAGGACGGGATTGAATTGAAGGAAAGGAAAAGATGAAAAACGGGATAGCAGACGATCAATTGGCCACTCAGAGAGAAGACTCCTGTGCTCCTGTCACATCTGATTTTCAAGCTCTACGCATGTGATCCACTCTGCGTTCCAGGCGGCCATCAACCATCCGACTCCGGCATAGGCGTCATTTGAGGTGGGGCAAGGGGGGGGGGGAAGTTGCACCCCCCAATAATTTCAGTGATTAAAAAAAATGGAAATTTAAATGTTAGCTTATGTGGTGAAATATTTTGTCTTTAACAAAATGTCTACTTTGAATTATTTATGTGTAACTCTTAAATTGACTCATTCTGCAATCGTTATCTTTGGCAGGAAGTCCCATCTTACTTCTGTTGATTTGTTAAGCATTATAACCATAGTTCATTAGAGTTACGTCGCTACAGAAAGAGCGCCAATGTGTCAGGTAGTGCAGCTTAGCGGTAGACATAAGTTTAATCCAAAAGGCGCATGCGCGGGTCTGGAAGCTGGACAACAACAATGTCAAGTGAATGAGACAGTTGCGTTGATTGTATGTATATCTGTGTGTCATGAAGTTTTAAATTTATTAAATGTATTGTAGAAACACCATCGGTCAAGAAATGTTGTGTTCTCTGGGGCTTTTGGCAATAGAAAGATATGTAGAAATCGACATTATAAAAGTAATAATTGACTTTGATTCGCGGCGATATAGACGGCTTAATTTGGCATGGTCAGTTAACTGAACTAACATGTTCTTGTGTTTTAACAAGAAATACAGTGAATTAATTAAATAACTAGTGTAAGCTACATGTATCCCGATATCGAGCATTTTAGTTACTATACTGATAAAACATTTAATTTCCTACAACGGAGAAATTTACATTTTCTATAACAAATCTTGGTTAACATTTTTTTGTAGGCCTACGGCCTACATACACTTTGCCATCGTTACCAAGATACCTTGGTCATTTGCATAGCTTAATACGGTACCTATAGTGGCTTACGAGCTTGAAGTCGGGTCAGCTGCCTTTACAAATTATTCAAATAGTAAGAATTAGACCATTTAGCTGAATGCCGATGTTTCGCCCAATAAGTCCAATGTTTAGTGAAATCATTGTCCTCAACCACTTACCTCCAAATCTCGAAGTCAAAGCATAAGTTTAAAAAAGTAAAAACTATCGAATCATAATTTGAATGAGAATAATTGATTAATATAACAATTATAATGAAAATGAGATAGATAACGTGTCCGGAAACCAGTACCAAAGTCACAATTACACTTCTTTCAATATACAATTCAGAGCCGTATACACTATACACGGATTATAAACCATTAAATTTTCTTGATTAACCAATCATCGATATAAACAATCAGTAAGTTGAAGAAATAGTGGCGTTTCTAGCGTTGACGGTGCTAAATTAATTTCCTCTTTACACTTTGGAAATTATTTCATCAACAATAGTTAGAAATCGAGAAAAACAGATGATTTTAGACAGTTATAGCTGAAATTAGTAATTTTATTTAAAAATTCTAAAACCAGAGAAGACGAGATATGCCTTTCTTCTTTTGGAAAAAGTTAAGAGTCAATCTTTATCTTAATTAGTTAATTTAAAAACACGATTCCCGTAAACCTCTGCAGCCATCAAACTCACCTAGCGCTTCGGCCGCGAGGCGGCATTCGGTAACATCGTTTGGGCTCGGGTAGTGCGGAGCCTTGCCTTGTTAAACTCAACCTCTTTTGTGTGAAAAGGTAGAAATAGTTCTTTCGCTGATGTCCGATGTTTACACTTTACAGCTATTTACTTGAAAATCAAGATGGGTAATCAAATAGGCAAATTACGAACTTTAAGGACTTGTAGGTCCTCTCTTTTTAAATGGATAATTATTTACCAATTTACTTTAGATACAACTTCACGCCGAGCTCTATCCAATGGCAGAAAACTGTGAGAGGAGTTCTTTTACAAAATCCCATATCACGTATTAAATATGTATAGATGTTTTTGTAATAATTACTTGTCTTCTTTTGATTAGCTATCCTGACTTTTCTTGTCCTCAATAGTAATTTAGGTAATGTAATGGGCAATGTACAAGATTCAAGATTCAAGATTAAATCAGATTCATATCATGTATTAAATATGTATAGATGTTTTTGTAATAATTACTTATCTTTTTTTTATTAGTTATCCTGACTTTTCTTGTCCTCAATAGCAATTTAGGTAATGTAATGGGCAATGTATACCGTGGCTGTACTAACCAACAATAGTTAAATGAAATTTTTGTGCATTATACGGCTGACTGCAAAGGTGCTTTGTCAAAAAATAATTTTTGATAAAGATATAACAATCTGTTTTACCATATGTAGGCCTATGGAGTTTTAGTCTATACTAGGGGCTTGTAGGGGCAAAGGCCCCTAAAAATCCAAATGATGATGTTATCTCAAGAATTAAGTTTCAATTCATCACCTAGTTGCATAATTATTATATTTCTTCTCAAGCTGTACTGTGAATTTACACGGATGGATTTTCTTATAAATATTACTTAATCTTGACGAATATTTTTTGGTGGTAACAAATCAGTAATTCGCGAATATTCTCCTTTGCATTAAATAATACAGTAGGTTGTCTATTTTGTGGAAAAACTTTTTTTGTACGATTAGACATCCGGATGTAATAAAATTAGTTTTGAACTTAAACATGTACACATAATCAGTTCGTAACGCAAGTGAATACAGTAGTTTTAATACAACATGACAAAAATGGTTATTATCCCCATTAATACTGTACACTACTGCATCTAGGACCCCTGTGGCCCCCACTTCCCCCCACACTTACCATGTCCTTCGACCCCTTTCGTGATCCGTGCTTCCTATACCCCATATGCCCCCATGACCCGAGTGAGTACCCCCCATGCCCCCGAACCCCTGAGCCCCCCCATGTCAGTGTGACCCCCATTTTCCCTGTGCCCACATGCCCGCCGTTTCTTCCCCGAGGCCCCCCGTGCCATCTATGTCCCCCATTCCTCCTCTGTGTAATCCCATGTCCAACTAACCAAAGTGCCTCCGACGTCTCTCGTGCCAATTGTGCCCAATGCCAATGCCGCCTTGTCGCCCATATATACGTGCTCCCATACCCACCGTTCCTCCCTGTGCTACCTATATGACGCCTAAAGCCTCCCCCGTTCCACCCTCTCGTGACTCGTGCTCCCTGTACTCCCTATGCCCCGTGGCCCGAGTACCCCTATGCCCGTACCCCCGTTCCTCTACTCTCCCATGCACTGTGCCCCCCTTTCTCCCCAAGCTCACATGCCCGCTGTTCTTCCTCAAGGCCCCGGTGCTCTCTATGTCTCCTATTCCTCCCCCGTCCCCCATACCCAGCTACCCCCAGTGCCACCGACATCTCTAGTGCACCTCGTGCCGACATACCCATACCCCCGTGTCTCCCATATCCTTTTGCCTCCATGACCGCCATTCGACCCCGTGCCTCCCATATCCCCGTTCCCCGATGCCTGCAGTTCCTCCCCGTGCCCCCTATGTCCCCCCCCCAAGCCCCGTCCTCGTGACCCGTGCTTCCTGTACCCCTATGCCTTGCGGCTCGAGTACCCCCCATGCCCCCATATCCCTATGCCTCAGTGACCCCCATTCACCTGGCTCATATGTCCACCGTTCTACCTTGATGCCCCCCGTGCTCTCTATGTCCCCCCATTCCTCCCCCATACCCCCTATGTCCCCCACTCCTCTCGCGTGCCCCCTATGCCCCCCAAAGTCCAACCCATGCCCCCTCTCGTGACCCATGCTTCCTGTACCTCCTATGATGCCCGTCATTCCTCCCCATGACTTTCATATCCCCGTTTCCCGATGCCTGCCGTTCCTCCTCGTGGCCGTTCCCATATGTACCCCAAACCTCCCATACCCCTCTCTCATGAACCGTGCTTTCCTGTACCCCCCTATGCCTCATGGCCGGAGTACCCCCCCCCCATGTCCTCATACCCCCTTATACCTCTGTGCTGTGTTATACCATTTTCCTCTGCTCACATGTCCGCCGTTCTTCCTTGATGCTCGGACCGTGCTCTCTATGTCCCCCATTCCTCTCCCGTACCCCCCTATGCCCCCCCCAAGTCTCCCCCACACCCCTCATCCCATGACCCGTGCTTCCTGTACCCCCTATGCCCACGTGGCCCGAGTACCCCTATTCCCCGTATCCCCGTGCCTCCATGCCTCTGAGCCCCCCCCATTCTTCCAAGCTCACATGCCCGCCGTTCTTCCTTGAGGCCCCGTGATCTCAATGTCCCCCATTCCTCCCCCGTATCCCCCTGTCCAACTAACCCCAGTGCCACCGACGTCTTTAGTGCCCCTTATGGCCTCAAGCCCCCCGTGGCCATCATATCCCCATGCCCTCTTACCTGCCCTTCCTCCCCGTGTTTAGCATATCCACCCATGCCTCCACCGAGGCCCCCATACCCCCTACCCCTGTGTCACTGACACCCCTCGTGCCCCCCAACCCCCACCAGTCACTTGAGTCTAACAACGTTCCTTGTGCTATGATTGTAGTCTATTTTGTCTATTCGTTCAATGAAGTAGAACATTGTTTGCCATATTGTTCGTTTTTCTACACTGCATTCATGAAAAGCTCTTCGTATTTATGTATTAATGGGCAATTATTGATTCCGTACGACCTATGTAAGGAAAGAAGCAGAAAATGTATGAAACAAAATATTCCTCATACGGAGGTTATCCAATGTTAGTAGTTTACATAATATGATTTAGTCAAAAATAAACAACTATACTAAAAAAACGATTCAACTCTACCCACTAAATAGCCAATATATAAAGCAGTAACGTAATATATTAATGACATGCACTGAGTAAGCCACTTTATTAAACTATTATCAACCATACCACGGCTAAGTCACTTTTTACAGCGGTATATTCAGCACACAAAATCATAATGACATAGATTTTGAAGAGAGAAATCTACCGTGGATCCGTAATTTTTCCATCACTGTTGGTGTTTTCCTTTTTTTATAGTGCATTGCAAATTTTAAAAAGTTATAATTAAATATGGTTATCTTAATTCAAAATATCTGTTCAATAACCAGCTGAGTTTATGATAAAAATTATTCACTGGATCATCTGCTTAATCACACGTGTAGATCTAAAAATCTTCTTCCCTTTAGATTAACATTGGAACTTCAAGGTCCAATGGGGCAAAGCCCAGGTAACTTTTGACGATTCTGGTATTTTTCCTTGCGTCCTTGGCCCTCGAGCTTTAAAATGAGCCATCATACATTACCCTATCTTTTTTCTAACTCGAGATATTTCTTGGGGACCGATTCGCTTACGGAATAATATATATAGATTGCTTCTCTAGGTGTGAATTATTATGTTATCTTCACTCAATGTTATCATCTGTGTCTCATTTTGAAATTAAACCATAACACATGTTTTAATGTATACAAAGCAGACGTTTTTTAAATCCCCATGCTATTCTTATGGAGGACGTTTTACGTGATTTCTCATTTCCTGTTAACATTATGGACACGCCGATAGTTTTCCCTCGTGCATGGGACCGAGACCTTTAATTTGAGACCCCTCCCATCTTTCTGTGATCTGTATGACGCTCACAATTTTGCTCAAGAAATTCGGCTTACAGAATTATATATATAGACTAGTGGCTCATAGGGGCAAAAGCCCCTAAGCATAAAATTAGAATGGCATGAATCATAGCGGATTACCAGTTCTTCACTACGAAAGTTACCAGAAAATTTTAATTTAACTAATATTTTAACAGTACCGTTTGAACAGACCTTTCGCCCTCCCAAAGCACTCTTTACAGAACTGTACTATAGGCCACCCTTTTGTAAATGCTCCATTTTGTCTGTTGGTAAACTTATAAAGATCTACGAAAAAATTAATTTTGAAAGAAATCATAATCTTTTGAGCTATGACGGCTTTTTAATATAACATAAAAAGCGGCAGTGAGAAAAAAAAAACATGATGAATGTTCAGTGCCCATTAAACTTCAATAAACTTTCAATACTTTGTATCTTTCATTGTCTTTTTTGTAATAAAATTAAATGGATTTTTAGCACCTGTTAGATTTTTTATTATTTTTAGTCACCAAATATAAACACAGCGCCTCAAAATAGATCATCTTCACTTACTGTCAATATTCGTCCCTCCTAATCAAAAATCTTGACTTTGTGTAAACAAAGTAGACTGTTTCAAAATCATACGTGGAGAATCTTTAAAGGAAAATATTTTAGAAAATAATCCTTCTTATAATTTTCTCATTTTGTTGTAATGTTTTTGATTTGCTACATTTTCCCGTAGTATGCAGGACAAACGTCTCTTCTATAACTCTGCAATCAATGAAAATGTCCAAAATGTTTCTAGGAAAATTGCTAACAGAATACCAACACTTAGTTGAATGATACACTTTAAGTTTCAGAAAGTGTATCATCGTCACTCAATATGATCATTTGACACTTTTCGTCTTAAAATAAAACCAAAACATGCTTTAATGTATACGTTTCTTATACCACATCGCCCATTGCGTCCCTATTACGATCAGCATGTATTTTATGATTTGCATACACACTCAGTTTTTTACAATTTAAATTATCATATTAACAGTAAAAATCAGTAGTCAATTTGTAATGGTTTGTAAGGTAGGTAACGCTCCGAGTAGAACTTCTAGTCGCTCAAAGTTACTCAAAGCCACAAAACGTCTTATTATAGTATTACCACTCTAGGTATATTTTTGTCATTTCGTAATTACAAATTCTTCACTCAATACTATCATCTGGTCTCTCATTTTAAAATCAAACTGTGACTTATGTTTAATGTACACAAAGCAGACGTTTTTTCGAATCCCCATGCTATTCTTAAGGAGGACGTTTAAAGTGATTTCTCATTTCCTGTCAACATTATGGACACGCCGATAGTTTTCCCTCGTGCATGGGGCTAAGACCTTTAATTTGAGACCCCTCCCATCTTTCTGCGATTTGTATAACGCTCACAAGTTTGTTCAAGAAATTTCGCTTACAGAATTATATATGTAGGTTGCTTCTCGTGGTGTGAATTATTTTATCATCTTCACTCAATGTTATCATCTGTGTCCTGTTTTAAAATTAAACCTTAACACATGTTTCAACGTACACAAAGCAGACGTTTTTTTCGAATCCCCATGCTATTCTTATGGAGGACGTTTTACGTGATTTCTCATTTCCTGTTAACACTATGGACACGCCGATAGTTTTCCCTCGTGTATGGGACTGAGACCTTTAATTTGAGACCCCTCCCATCTTTCTGCGATTGGTACAACGCTCACAATTTTGCTCAAGAAATTGGGCTTACAGAATTATATATATAGATATCCGACTGTAAAATTTTTGGAGTTGTAAATAATACACAATAAAAATAACTAAATAGTTATAAAAACAATATTTTTTGTTTTTTTATTTCAACGATGGCATCCAATAATCAATTAAATCCATTGAATTTCTTAAGGTGTTTTTCATCACAATAAATACTGGCAGTTTCCGGAGAATAATGACCTTCTACATATAGAAACATGTTATATAGTAAAATTGTACATGCATTAGGGTTTGCTTTCATGGGTTTGTGAGATAATATTAAAAGTTCACAGTTTATGGGCAGATTAGTTCCGCACGCAATGTAAACTTAATTAGTTTTTAGGGATATTTAAGATGTTTGGCGTATTTGTAGGAAGGGGGGGGGGGGTATATGACATTATGAAAATATTGCCCCCCCCCCCCCCAATCAGAATGCTGAAATGACGCCTATGGCTTCCGAATCTCATCAACCCTCTTCTATCCGGAATTTGAACTGACCTTGAGAGAATGTAAATTGACATAGGCCTATTGGACAGCCAAAAGACCCACCACATGTTTTGACAAATTCGTTTGCTGTACTCAATGTCAACGTCGTACCTAGTAGAAACCAGGTTTAAAGTTGTTCTGGGATAAATTTGTCAGTACATCGGGGTGGCGATATGACGTCGGGCGACCAAATGCGAGAGGGCGAAATGTGGGGTTGACGATTAGCCTACACTGCGCCCAGAGCAAACACCAACGTACAGACTCACATATCAACTTTCATAGATTACTTGGTTTTCAATTGAAGGGCCCAATCAGGCTGGAATTACTTGGTTCATAAACAATGATCAACTAATTTTTCTACATACCGTAGGCCTAATTATAACTTTTTAGTATGTATGTAGCAATTAATTGGAAATTAATTTACATGTAGGCCTAATTTAAATGTTATAGCCATTTTTCTTATTTGATACTAGTTGCTAGTTGCCAAATTTTGTTGGTGCAGTCAGTTTATACCCGTGACTCGTCTGTTGGATCATCGGACCGGCGCGTGAGTCGGTGACCGGCGAGTGTCCGTAACAGGATGACTACGCGGATCAGGCGTGCCAACAGTTTATTCATCTATTTCGCTGCCGGAAACACGTAAATGCGGAACTGTTTGTATCCGTATCCGCATATCCGCATCGCTCAACAGTAGTTTTATATTTTGCAGTAACTGTCGCTTGAATGATTCTAACTAGAAATGGAATCTATCTAGTAACTGTCGCATAACTAGAACTGAACATATTTAAAGCAAAAAATTTACTATCGGCGATTCATCACAGTTATTGCTATTCATTCTTAAATTTAAACATTTATTCTCTGGAAAAAATAGGGCAATAATGGATTAAACAACTGTTTTGTTAACTGTGTACATTTTCGCAATAATTTCTGAAACTTCTTGCGAACTTTACACACAAAACAGATTTTTTATCACCCCAAAATGTTTGGTTATGTGATTTATTAACTATGTAGATTTAATCTCTTTTGAATCTATTGCCTGCATGATATTGATGATGAGAATCCCAAAATTGCCATTTACAGCGTAATTACTAATACCTGCAACGGAACGGCGTGTAAGTTGCTCCATCATAGAAAGTGGCATCTTCGATACCCAGAAACGAAAATACGGCCAATTTTAATTTCATCTTAGGAAACGCCCCTCCTTTCACCGAAATCGACTACAATTAACGTATTGGATTGCCAATTCGTCTAAAAACGAAGTGAGAAAAAGGAGAATAATGAGTAGAATAGGCCTAACAGTTAAACCAGTCAGTAGGTCATTGTCTCATTGATATGAATACTAGGCCTGAGTAAGTAAGTAAGATTTTAAATCTATGCACTCGTTACAATATTCGAATTTACAATAATACTTTTTTTATAAATCCACGTAGGTATTAGAGTATATTTCCACAAACCCATGTTGACGTTAAGAAAGGTGTAAAAAATATCAGGATGTAGTTGGTTAAGTATATTTTGAAAGATAAAATTAGCGTTTAGTTGTAGCTGGAGTTTTGCTAAAGTTTCCCTAAATTTATTAGATTTTATGTCTAAAGTCCAAGCATAATTAATTAGTGCTTTGTAAGGACAACTCTTGAAAATTTATGATTTTCAAATTCCTCCTTCATGTACCACATAAAAATTAAACGCGCTATGCTCTATATGTTCTGACGTTATAGGTGCCTCATTGCCGCAGTCCCATGTGCAGGACGGGGCAATATCAACCCCCGTCAGATCTTGTCTGACCTTTACATTGCGAAGCTCTGCCCCCGTGTCGCAGCAATTCCAATGTAGGAGGCCCTTAGCGCGATACAAGAGTCGACATGTTCCGCGATGTTTTTTATGCTTGTACGTACTACCTACATGCTGTTGTAATGTTCCATATAAGCTTTCTCCCTTTACCATAGATGGTACTGTGGTAGCGATCAACATGATCCTTCCTGCACGATCGTCGATCGATTTTTTTAAACGTTTTTCTGATGAATATGGAATGCAGAGCAGAAATGCATTCATCATAATACAAATTGCTCTCAATGCTCATGAATATTTTTTATTTTTTACAAAAAATCAACGCCACTAAAGTGTTATCACTTTTTTGTTTCATTATAATATTTTTTTCTATGTCCAAAACATTCATTACTTTGTATGGTTTTTAATCTTCCAAAATTTGTGTTTTAAGTTTCTAACATTGTGCTGGGTTATTACAGAATTTGTTTAAAAATAATCTTTGACATAATTTAAATAAAAGAAATTTTTGTAACACAGTAGGCCTACATAATCTGCTGTTCTTGTTTTGCATATGTGAGCAAATAAGCCAAAAATATTATAAAATATTATTAAATAAAAACTGGAACAAGTGCTAAAAGGGTAGTATACTATTGTGTTGTTTAATAAAAAATTCCTAACTTTAAGAGTCATCTTCACCCCTTTGCCGGTAACCCATTGTTGCGCCGTCGGAAATGTTAACCATAAGGCTTTTAATGCAAAACATAAAACATGGTATTTTATCCCCCTGTTTCGGACGGCGTTTTTCAACCGATTTTCCTTAATCTTGGTGTTTAGTTGAATAGTTATATTAGGCCCCTTATACCTCGAAATTTTGAAAATTTTACAAATATCACTAAGGAAAATCGCGTTACTTTGCAACGTCACAGAGAGTAATATTTGTTAAATTTTCAAAATTTCGAAGTATGAGGGGTCTAATATAACTATTCAACTAAACACTTACCAAGTTTAAAGAAAATCGGTTGAAAAACGGCGTCCGAAACAGGGTAATAAAATACCATGTTTTGCATTAAAACCCATATGGTTAACATTGACGACTGCGCAATAATGGGCTACTGGCACAGGGTTGAAGATGACTATTAATGCAAATTTCTAAACTGACACAGTAACTCCATTGTCAATAAATAAATCAATGGTTACATTCTTTAGTTGCATCTTCAGCTTATTATATAACGAATACAGATAGATACAAAGTACGTAGCTGACCAACTTGACCATAAACGGCGACTGCGCAGTGTGAGCGACACGGCAATACACAACTGCCACCTAGCGGCAAGATAAGCCCACATTGTGCAACGTCGGACACGCTCATTAGTGCTGGCGAGCGACGCTAGGCAGCGCTGTCGCCCGCCGCGTGAGAACTGGCGAAAGTGAAATGGAGTGACCGCTGGTGCGTGTACGCGCGCGTGTGGGCGAGGTTTGAACTGTGAACCGTAAACGCCCCAGGATCGCAGGACCAAACGGTTGTGAGAATGGAAAGTAGGGATTAATTAGTCTTGGGGTTTGTTTTATTATTAAATCACTAAATCACTATTTTGAGACAGGGACCCCACATTGTGGGTATTTTACATTGGATATGAATGAGAGATTATACCTGTTTAGGATTCATACAACTATACATTTCACGATCTTTGACACATATGTAAATGCAGTAATCATCTTCATTATTAGTTAGTGCCTGAATAAGAGTTTAAGTATTGAAAAATTATTGTTTCACATACATTCATATAGAACAATGTAGGTAATTTTTTTTAAGTGCAATTAAAAAGTAAAACGTATGAGCTAACAGCAGGGCCGGCCCTAGGTTTTCTGGCGCTCTAGGCGAAATTGTTGATAGGCGCCCCCTCGCAACGAATCCATTCGAGCCATTTATTTTAGGCGTTACAACATATTACAAAAAATAACGTTTAAAGTAAAAATAAGTTTTTATTACCAATTTATTATCAGAAAAAAACAAACTTAGAATAAAAAAATTCATAAATTTATTATAAACAAAATTTGAACAACAATTACTTATTTATTGCGAATATGCAAAGATTCATTTCATTGGGAAGCTCAGGGGCGATGTTTACCGTAAGTTGTGGGGATTTTTAGGGAAATGTCGAGGTGCGCCGATGGTCAGGGCATTCCACAGCGGATTACCGTCGACCCTCGGAGGGGCAGGGTCGAGGTGCGCCGATGGTCTGTCGGTTGTCATGTTCCCCATGTTTTGCTGCCAAACTGTTACTAATTCATTCCAAATTAAATACAAATGTTAGGTACGGTATGTTGTTATTTAAAATGTGGGAAAACCCCTGTATAAATAGTAATTTTTATCACTAGGGCGAAAAGCGGGTTTATTATGGGTAAAATGGCGCAAATCGACAGTTTCTTTTAACCTCGTTGGCTACAATAAATGCCACATTTTTCGGACTAATTCAACACCAACTGACTAATAGGCCAGAAAATGGCTGTTTAGCACGCAGTCTGATGAAAATGAGCAAATGTTTTTCGTGCAAAAAATGCATATGCACCACATACCAAATTGCTACTCTTCATTTGACTTCAAATATTGATACAGTATTGGTAAACAGTAAATATAATAATTATTAACACGAACAAGCAACGAATTGAAGGCAAATCTCAAGCTGACCATCGGCGCACCTCGACCCTGCCTCCCGAGAGACCCAAACCAACCATCGGCGCACCTCGACCCTGGTTTTTATGATCCTGACAGACCATCGGCGCACCTCGACCCTGTCCGATTTTTACCACCGGTCCGGGGCGCTCTATACCGCTGTCATAATCAGGGCGCTATTTACCATCGATCATGGGCGCTTTTTACCGCCGGGGGGGCGCTGTTTAACTCCAATCAGGGGCGCTAATTTACCGTCAATGAGAACGATTTTTACCGCCGGTGGGTAAAGCTATTTAACTCTGATCAGTAGCGCTATTTACCGATGATCTTTGACGATTTTTACCGCTGGTGGGTAACTCTGTTTAACTAAGATTAGGGGCGCTATTTACCGTCAATTAGAGAGCTAAGTTAGGGCGCTTAGAGGGCCATGAAGGGGCGATTTTTACCGCCGATTGGGGGCGCAATTCAACTTTGATCATGTGTATTTGGGGGCGATGTTTAACGATGGTTGGGTGCGATTTTTGAGGCTGATTTCAGGCACTATTTATGCCTATCGGGTAACCATATTTTAAGGGCGCTCTTTACCGCCGATCAGGGGTGCTATCTACCGCCGGTCGGGGGCGCTATCTACCGCCGGTCGGGGGCGCTCTTTACCGCCGATCGGGGGCTATCTACCGCCGGTCGGGGGCGCTATCTACCGTCGGTCGTGGGCGCTGATCTACCGCCGGTCGGGGACGCTATCTACCGCCGGTCGGGGGCGCTATCTACCGCCGGTCGGGGGCGCTATCTACCGTCGGTCGGGGGCGCTATCTACCGTCGGTCGGGGGCGCTATCTACCGCCGGTCGGGGGCGCTCTTTACCGCCGATCGGGGGCGCTTTTTACCGCTGATCGGGAACACTTTACGGAAAATCAGGGGCGTAGTCTCCGCCGCGATGGCGCCCCTCGTTCACCGGCGCCCTAGGCGGTCGCCTAGTTCGCCTATATGGTAGAGCCGGCCCTGGCTAACAGGATGATAACCTTATAACATCTTTGTTTTACAACGGTGTATAAATAATTCATTGTTTTGTGTTATTGTTTAAGGTTGTTATAATGATCCTCTCTATGATTCTCACATCAGGATACCTAAAAGTCTGGCCTACTATACATCAGGCCTACTATACCACATGCTTGGCTGTAAAAATAAATGTGCTGAAATAATGGGAAATTTTCAAATTTAAATGATGGATAGCGCCCCAATTTTATCAAATTTTGGGAGAAACAACTACAAACCAAGCCCTATTCATCGATACAAAAAAATGAAAATCCTCCAAGAATTTCCAAGAAATTCCAAGAATTTCCTGCAAGGAGGAGTTCCAATTACAAAGAAAAAACCCTTGGCGCACCGGTTCTACATGATTATATATGCTTTTTTAGATACAATTATAATTGATATTCAATCACAAATTGTTGCAACCAAATCAATAGAAATAAATAAATAATAAAAATGGCAAAAATAGATGAAAAGTTTAACAATAAAAATACTCTAAAAAAATCTCATATGAAAAATAAATCCAACATGGCAGCACTCCAACATAGTCTAAATTGTAAGTTTCCATTTACATTCTCTGCTGGTAAGACCATGGAATAACTGGACTATCATAAACATTTGCAGAGCAATTAGAATGCTCATGGTGAACTGCAATATGGAAACAAATTGGGAACTTACCATTTCAGAAAATACCGGGTGTCCGCAAAGTCAAGCCCTGATTTCATTGCTTTGCTGTACGGGCACAATCATAGTCACATGCATCTTATCATTAATTTCTTGTTTTCAAGGAAATTTAATCTACGGTACCTTTTTTATTAATTTGTGAACATCTAAACTCAGCTAATTGATACAAATGCAACTTATTTTATTTATTTTTTTTAACTCTTTATTTTGGCTAAGTGACAAAATGCCATGACAAGCCCTCAATTGGAATAAAATTATGATTTAAAAAAACTAAACAATAGAAATTTTACCACAAAGCAATCAAATAACAAAAGAATTAAGTATGGATATTTTCACTTTTTATAAATTCAAAGATAACGTCCAAAACTTCAAAATTTTCATAAGATAAAATAGATAAAATATTACAAGGAAGTTCCACTTTCAATTTCGTTAAATATTTGATCATTTTTTTCCTTTTGTCTTCATTAAAAAGCATGCATGCAAAAAGTAGATGGTCAGGTGTAGCAGAGTCTTGAAGACAATCACAGACTTGACTGTTGGACAAATTAATACGATAAAGATGATTCCTGGAAAAAGTATGACCACATCTTAATCTGCAAAATAGTGTGACGAATCTACGGCTCCTGTTACAATCATAAAACCAGGGATGAGTAACGACACTAGGTTTTAGAATGAAAACCCTGCTTCCTTTAAATGCACTAGAAATTTCCCATTCCTAATGCACAAAAAATCGTGATGGCCTGACTAAATTGCCATTTTAATCACCACACTATCTGACCTCTCTAGATTTATTTATGTAGGGATTTGAAAAAATTTGGTTTATTCTTCCCCAGTTCTTAGTTTAGAAACTCTAAAAGAATAATAAATGCAGTAATGTCCATTACTCAAAACATATGAACTATAGAATTGTTATAGAAAAAAACTACCGTAGTAAAAGAGTTGCCGAGAAGATTTACAGGAAATCCAAGAGTCACACATAGAAGTATATTAAGAGGGCGTTGGAGTGCCGCCATGTTGGATTTATTTCCCATAAGAGCAATGCTAAACTTGTCCCCGGCATTTGTCATATAATTTCTTTATTTTTTGACCAATTGGTTCAGAATAAATAGCGTTTGAATCACAATTAAATTCCCCGTTCCTTTTGCAAGATCGATTCTTTGTAAATAATTTATAAAATTCTGTAGAAAATGTTTTAAAAGTAGTAAAAAACTTGCTTTGTTATTTCAAGTTAGCAAAGAACACTAATTGTTATAAAAAATTCCTCTCGCAAACAAAATCCGCCTTGATGAACCCTTTATTTAGAGCTATAAACCATTATTTTCTGATTATAAATAAAAGAGTTATTTGACATCCCGTTTAACATTGCTCTTATGGGGGAAAGGCGGAATTTGGATTGACTCCAACGCCCTCTTAAGTTTGTGGATAGCCTTTAAAAACTTAAGAATTCACTTGTTAAAACTGAACATAAAACTTTATCTTATCACCAATTGTTTTTATACTTTTCACTTTCTTTATCAGGGCTAGACTTTATGGACACCCGGTAAGTAAATAATTATTTTATTCACAGTGATTTAACGATGAACGTATATTTTGATAATTTGATCACTGTTGCAGCTGCTGCTGCATCACGTGATCCCTGGAGCCTTCCCGCTGGACACCCTGCAGGACGAGATGACGGGAGTCAGCCTGGCGGGCACACAACTGCGGGTCAACTCGTACACCACGCAGGACGAACAGTGGAACACCGTCAAGGTAACAAATGCCCTCGAACGTTAACAAATTTAGTGATACACCATCTGAGACCGAACCAAAAGAAGTAGAAAATACCCCTGTTGCAGCAGGCCAGCTTACTCAAGGAGTTTCCAACAAAATAAGGTTATTTCCCCATAAACACAATGGGAACGAGAATGTAGGTTTGCTGTTATGGGGTTGCTGTAAGTAAAAATAGGGTAATAAATTCCCAGTGCAGGTACATAGTAAATTGTGTCAAAGTCTGATATTTTTCATTATTAGTACCAGGGGGACCGAGCTTAAGCTCGGTAAAATTATTACTTTCGTTTCTCACACAAAGCTCGTTCACTCCGCTCACTCGCCAGGTTTGCTACACATTGGTATGATTTTCCTAAAACCCAGGTTAAAGATGTAACACATTGGTTTATTTTATCTACAGTTATCAGCTGATTTTTGTTCAATTTAAAAATCTCCATAAGGATAACATGGGATCTTTGAAGGGCTCTAGCGCGAAAACCGGATTTTTCCCAGACATGGGACCAGCTCCAATCGATTTCTGGTGGGCAAAACCCCCATATTCAATCAAAAAATAAAAAATTCTTGGAGCGAAAAAAAACTTTGCCCGGACAAACGGAGCTTGTTTTAGAGTATAAGAGTACCAGGAGGACCGAGCTTAAGCTCGGCAATATTATTACTTTCGTTCTCACACAAAGCTCGTTCGCTCCGCTCACACGCGCTCTTCCATTTTAAAGACGAGCTCGTTCGCTTCGCTCACTCGCCAAGCCGACGGGTGCTGGCACTTAGGTATAATTGTCTTAAACTACCGGTAACACATTGGTTTATATCTACAATTATCAGCTGATTTTTGTTCAATTAATAAAATCTCCATAAGGATAACATGGAAACTTTGAAGGGCTCTAGCGCGAAAACCGGATTTTTCCCAGCTATGGGACCAACTCCAATCGATTTCTGGTGGCCAAAACCCCCATATTCAATAAAAAATCAAAAATCCTTGGAGCGAAAAAAAACTTTGCCCGGACAAATGGAGCTTGTTTTAGAGTATAAGAACTACCGGTAACACATTGGTTTATATCTACAATTATCAGCTGATTTTTGTTCAATTAATAAAATCTCCATAAGGATAACATGGAAACTTTGAAGGGCTCTAGCGCGAAAACCGGATTTTTCCCAGCTATGGGACCAACTCCAATCGATTTCTGGTGGCCAAAACCCCCATATTCAATAAAAAAATCAAAAATCCTTGGAGCGAAAAAAAACTTTGCCCGGACAAATGGAGCTTGTTTTAGAGTATAAGATAAGATAAGGTAAGATTTATTTATTTCAACTAAGTAAAAAAAATTCAAAATATCAAATTGTTTGTTCCTTAAGGTTTTTAAATGGTGTCAGTTAAAAATGTTAAATTTTAAAAATTAAGGTCGAAAAATGCCAAAAACCCATTTTTTACCATTTAAAACTCCATAAAACCCCTTTCCCATGTCACGTATGATTTTGACCGTATAAAACCAGGATCTATTCTGTATCTATTATCAATTACTAAACCTCAATTGGGGAGCTACTCGCAAGTGAGAGGTGTTAACAAATAAATGCCAGATATATCAATAAAACAATGAATATTTTATTTTATTGCAGAGAAAACAGAAACTCATCAATTACAAGATTTAGACGGATGAAACTCAAATCAAGTGAAAAGAATGTAGAGCTGAGAATTTAAAGTATAGTTTATAAATTATTGTATCTATGTAAAATGTGCTATTGGGCTTATGGCCAAAGTTATTTAGTAAAGTATAATCGGCCTTACCTGGCCCAGCCGTCGCTGGTGTCCAGTGTAGTAGTGTCGCTCTCTGGCCCAAGGGATGGCTCCCTGAACTAGGTCAAGAAACCATGCCTCCAGCAATTGTTTCCCAATCAAACTGCTGATTGTCAGCATATAGCACATAAACTGCTAACAATCAGCAATACTTCTAGGCTACAACTGTTGTGAAATATTAAAAGCTTTCCTCTCTTGATTTGAGAACCATTTACAAAATTTTTATATTTTTTATAATTTAATGAATTAGTTGAATTAGTTAATTGAAGATATGTAGTGACTTATCGTCACATGTCCCTGCCGGCGGAAGACACGGTCCCCGTGTCTACAGCAAATCCTCGTGGTCCAATTTCTCTATCAGCTGGATGTGTTATAAATTGAAGGTGTGTGTGCGGGAGGTGCTGAGTCCGTGACATTGGAAGGTGCTGATGCAAGCGCTGGATCATAGTACAGCGTGAGTGTAGTGGTGACTCTGTTGTGATGAGACAGCAGTCAGTAGCGCAGAGTGCAGATTCAAGCAATCTCAGGACAAACAAACACAGAAAACAATTGAATTAGTAAATTATTGGAACCATTCTATCTTACATCTAATTCTATTATATCAATTTGGTAAGGCCGATTTTTAGTTACCCAAAACTGTAGGGAAAAAAATTAAAAATTGAAAAATTGGAAAAAGATTATTGTCTCTGTTTACTCTTCAATGTACAGATAAAATGTATTTTAAATATGAATCATGCTAAATGTACTGGTGATTATTCTAATAACCTTAAGGTCTATCCTACTTTCATGTACTATAAACAACCCTATGCCAACCACTGATACATTTTTTTATAAACTCCAAAGGAAAAATAAGTTAACATTTTCATACAACAAATTTTAATTTAATAAATAACAATATATAATACAAACAAAATACGAGTAAACAAATACATTGGTAGAAACACAATCATAACACTTACAAAACATTTATTTAAATAAAAACATATATCTATTCTTATTGGGACTGCACAGTATTTAATTATTTGTAAACAAAATTACTCAATGAATAATAATCAAACAATAATTAGAAATCCTAACGTGAAATCAAGTTGTAATATGGTAGTCTAGTAAAAAAACCTAAATATACGCTAAAGAAAAATCTTAAAATACGCTATATACATCTTGGTTTCGTTTAATTCATGTTCCATCTCTATCATAAAACGGCTTCATTCTGTTAACATGCACGATGTCTGTTGTCCATTTCCCTGCTTTCTGAAGAATTACTTCGTAGTTAAGGTCGGAAAGCTTCTTCTTAACTTCGAAGGGTCCTCGGTATGCGGGAGCGAGTTTCTTTGTTCCTTCACCGGAGTGGGGGGTTGCTAGAAGTATCTTGTCTCCAGGTTCGAAGTGACGCTGAGTATGTCCAGCATCATGGCGAGATTTCTGTCGCTCCTGCGCCTTTTCAAGAACAGCCGGGATGGTCTCTCGAACTTCATGGATCCTCTTGATCGCCTCCAGGATGTCATGATCGGGGGCCTTCGGGAGAATGGCTAAGTCGACAGGTTGAAGAGGTTCATATGCGTGAAGCAGGTAGAACGGTGACTGTCTAGTAGACTCCTGCATGGAGGTGTTGTAGGTGAAGGTAACGTTGTCCACGAACTTGCTCCAGTTAGTGTGCTGGCTGTTGGTGTAGAAGTGAAGCATGTCTAGCAGTGTAGCGTTGAATCTCTCAGTGAGTCCCTGAGACTGGGGTCGATAAGCTGAGCTCCTGCTGTGTGAGATTCCTAGGGCGTCTAGGAGTTGTTTCAAGACATCTGCGGTGAAATGTGTCCCACGGTCAGTTTGCACTTCTTGAACACAGCCGAATCTAGGAAGAATAGTCTCCAAGATAAATTTTACAGTTGTTTTGGCGTCTGCTCGCTCCACTGCCTTAGTGACTGCATATCGAGTAGTGACGTCAGTTGCCACAATGATGTATTGTTTCTTGTTGGATTTTGGGAAGGGGCCAAGGTAGTCGATTTGAATCTTAACAAATGGGACTTTTGAAGGAGGAGATATGGGCTGTAGAATACCTGCAGGTTTCCGTTTATCCGATTTTCGAAGTTGACAGTTGAAACACGAGCGGACGTATTTTACAATATCCTTGTTCATTGTAGGCCAATAATATCTCCTGGAGATTTTGTACACGGTCTTAGTTATTCCAGAGTGAGCTCCTGAAGACAGGCTGTCGTGGTAAGCCTTAAGAATGTCGTTAACAAGTGCGTTTGGTACTGCAAGCAATAGTTTATTCCCATCACGCATGTAGGACTTATAATACAGAACATCGTCCTGCAGGACATACATTTTAGAAGCCCTTCTGATTTTCCTTGGTTCACCTGATGGGTCGAGGAGAGCGTTACGAATACTGATCAAGTACTCATCCTCCATTTGGAGCTTACTGACATTGACCTGTGCCACTAGGTTTATCAGCATCTCCTCGGCGACCGCTTCGTTATCAATATTAACACCTATTGGATTCCTGCTCAATCCATCCGGTACTCTCATCGCTGCGCCTGGTCTATGTTTGATCGTGAAATCAAAGTCGATAAGCTTTAAAGCCAGTCTGTTGAGTCTGGAACTTAAATTTTTTATGTTTTTATAGTATTGCAGACTAGCATGATCATTGTAGATGGTGAAATGTCTTCCCAGCAATAAGGAGCGAAAATAATTCACTACAAAGACGACACTAAGAAGTTCTAGTTCTGATACAGTCCAACGATTTTCTGTGTTTTTCAGGTTCTGCTGACGTAAGCCACAGGTCGCAATGTTCCATCTTCTTGAGTTTGGCACAATACCCACCAATACCTACACGACTCGCGTCGCACATAACTACTGTCTCAAGATTGTCACGAAAATGAGCCAGCAAAGGCGGCGAGGTTAACGCATCTTTCAGAATTTTAAAGGCGTTTTCATGTTCTTCTGACCAGTGGAAAGTTCTAGACTCACTTTCCTTCTTTGTGAGCTGTGTCAACGGGGTGAGCGATTTCACTGAATTTCGGGATGAATTTTCTATAATATGAGGCTGTGCCCAGAAAACTTCGGACGTCCTTAACCTTTCGAGGACGTGGGAATTCCTTTATGGCCCGCAGGTTTTTCCTGTAGGGGCCTTATTCCATTGGGTTGCACTTCATGCCCCAATAATTTCAATTTTCTTGTAAAAGAAATGACATTTTGATGTCTTTAGCTTTAGGCGAGCAGCCCGCAGCCTTTCGAAAGTTTTCTCCAAACTTGTTAACTGTGACTCAAACGTATCACCGTAAGCTACCAAATCATCGATATAAAGTACCACGCCATGATATAACAAACCCGCAAACACACGATTCATTGATCGCTGAAAAGCGTTTGGGCTGGTTTCATCCCCTGCGGAAGGCGAGTGTATCGATACAACCCCTTGTGTGTAATAAAGGTTGTGTAATCCCTGTGTTCAGGGACTATGGGTTGCTGGAAAAACGCTTGATTTATATCCATTTGAGAATAGAAGGATGCGACTTCCAGTGTCTCTAGGATAGTGTCAATACGAGGGAGGGGGTATTTGTCGTCTTCTATAATTTCATTTATCTTCTTATAGTTGTGTACCAAACGATATTTCCCCCCGGGTTTTTTGACAACAAAGCTTGGCGCGGCATACTGACTCTGGCAGTTTTCAATAACGCCCGCCTCTAAAAGTGCCTCTACTTGCCTGTCCAGCTCCTTCCGTTCTTTAGGCCCTAACCTATATGGTGGGAGAGCTATCGGCTCATCCGACTTAACCTTTATTTGATAGGGGGGAATGTCAGCCTCTTCCAAATCCGTGTCGTTCTTTGCAAAAATGTCCCTATATGTATATATTAGTTTTTGCGCAGCTGTAAGCTGGCAAGGTGTCAGCTGAGGGTTTATGTCTATTTTGTTTCCCCCAAGATCTGTAACATCCCCCGAAATTCCTGGGGCGCTGTGTTATTTGTTTCCGATACTACAGTTAAGATTTCAGCTTCCAAGGGTTGCTTCGATGGTGTAGTGTCGCTAGTGGAGTTGTTACCAGTGTCAAGCGGATTCAAGCTATTTACATTATTTTCCCCAGCAGTGTGCATAGGAATACAAGTTTTAACAGCGTTGAGCGATAGAGTAATGGTTTTGTGTTCATAATCTAAAATTACACCATACCGTTTGAGGAAATCATTCCCCAGTAGAAACGAACAGTTCAAGTTCTCAATTACATAGGATGGAGGCGTAATAATTTGGTCCGCTATCTGGAAGGTAACGTTTGCTTTCCCTAGCACTTTTAAGAGGTTTTTCCAGCTGTTATTAGTAAATCATTAGTGTTCATCAATTTTTGTCTTTTAGAATGCTGCGGTTTATACACGAGACGTTCGCACCTGAGTCCAACAATATATTAATTTCTTTCCCATTTAAAACTTCTCTAATGTGCAATGGTAATCCCTCATTAGATGAAATTGCCCTATTCTCACATGAAAACAAAGTTTGTGCTTTGTGTGCAATGTTTGGATTACTGTCTGACAGAACGCTGACGCGGGCGCTGTTTGGCGATTCAAGTATGTCACTATTAATTGAAGACGTATGTGAACCTGAACCTTGTACTACATCGGACTCTTGTGCGGATTGCTGCTTTTTAGCTGTTAGAGTCTTGTGAAAATTTATTGACTCCGCCTGATAAGCCTTTTGAACTTCGGGACTAGGACGATTTACAATAAATTTGTGTCTTGGTGTATCACAAAAATTCCGATATTTAAAGCCACCAGAGTAAGTGTTGTTACTCCTTGGCCTATCTAGTTTTTTGAATATTTTCTACGACAATCCTGCGACCAGTGGTCTCCCCCGCAGTGGCGGCAAGGTGGGAAGGTCTTGATCTGTTGTAATTACGAGGATATGGCGACACGCTCCTATCATTAATATGGGTATTCCTACGGTCTGAATAAACTTTTGCAAATGAGACCCTAGTTGGTGTCCTTCCTCGGTCCCTAGAGCGAGGATGACGATCACCCCTGTAGTTGGTGTCACGCCCCCGAGAGGTGCTACGGTCTGTCCGTCTGCTGTATCCCCGAGAGGAATTCTTATGCTCTCGAGAACGAGAGTAGTCTGCCCTGTCATCCCTTGAAAGATCCCTGTCGTCACGGGAATCCCTATAGACACAGATCGTTTACGGTCTCGCCCTCTATCAAGCTGCAGCTGATTTACCGCACTGGCTAACTTATCAATCTTAGTTTTAAGGTCTTCGTTACTTGAATTTTGCGCCGGTATGGAAATTACATCCGCTCCTAACCTATGCCGTATGAGCAAACTGGATTTCTCATATTTTGATATATTTTCCAAAAGTTTATCTTTTGTGGTGTTGTCCCACATAACAATTTGTTGTAAAATTGCCGCATTTAACCCCTTTAAAATATGACCACAAACTCGGGATTCCGCCATTCCAGGGTCTATTAGAGAGCACAACCTAATCACATCGGACATGTACTGTATCGGAGATTCCCCAGGGGTTTGAATGCGAGCATTCAGTTGCATCTCCAATATTTCGGTCGTTGAAGCCAGTGAAAATGACTTCAAAAACGCCTGCTTAGCCTGATCCCATGTTAAGTGTTCCCCATGTTCGCGTTCTATGTTTTCTAAAACGCGCTGAGCTGCATCCGTCACATAAAGGGGAAGCAACTGTAATTTTCTCTCGTCATTCCACGCATTTGCAGTGGCAACACGCTCATAACGGCTAAAAAATATTTTCACGTCTTCTGAAGGTTTTCCCGCAAAGCTTTGGGGTGTGAAACAAGGTATCTTTTCCGTCATGGTTACTACTTTCGTCACTTGACGTGGTTCTTGATCTGAGACAGACCCTAAGGCGGCAAAGGTTTGGGGTTCTATTGCTACGTCCTCATAAATATTATCCGATTCAGCGGTACAGAGAAGTTCGTGTGTGATGACCTCCTGATTATTATAAAAACTTATCGGCTCATATGAAGGTAAACTTAAATGCTGTGTATCAGTGGTGGCTTTTCTTGATTTAACTTTAACAATCGTAAATTTGACCTTAAATATTCTAAATCTGCTCCCTCTGGGAAGGAAATGCCAAGTTCCTGATACAATTTTATGACTCCCTGTTTATTTAACGACTTTAATTGAGCATAAGATACTTTGTCCATACTTTAACAAAAATTAAAAAGCAAGATGACATCATCAAAAATGTACGAAGGAGCAGTTTCAACAGTGAACTATTACCTAGCAGAACCTTAAATAATAAATCGCTGTGCAAGATGTTATATACTCAGCAGCATGGTAGATCAAAACAAAACTAGGAAACGATAATATTCTCTCAATTCAAACGGCAGTATCAACATTAAAAAAACACATATGTACGTATATATCCTAAATAAAAAAATCTCTCAGAAACGCAATGACTCACATAAAAATATCTTATATTATACCATGTACCCAAGTAGTTATATCTTAACATGTACTAATGCTAAAACCCATATATCTCAATAGCACATTAGGTGTAATAAGTAAAATCTAGTAGCTGTCATAAAACAATGTCTGGTTTATAAACATAAATAACAAAATTATATTAAAAATTCTTAAGTAAAGACTTAAGACCGGCGACCTCGACCAGTTGTCACGTATGATTTTGACCGTATAAAACCAGGATCTATTCTGTATCTATTATCAATTACTAAACCTCAATTGGGGAGCTACTCGCAAGTGAGAGGTGTTAACAAATAAATGCCAGATATATCAATAAAACAATGAATATTTTATTTTATTGCAGAGAAAACAGAAACTCATCAATTACAAGATTTAGACGGATGAAACTCAAATCAAGTGAAAAGAATGTAGAGCTGAGAATTTAAAGTATAGTTTATAAATTATTGTATCTATGTAAAATGTGCTATTGGGCTTATGGCCAAAGTTATTTAGTAAAGTATAATCGGCCTTACCTGGCCCAGCCGTCGCTGGTGTCCAGTGTAGTAGTGTCGCTCTCTGGCCCAAGGGATGGCTCCCTGAACTAGGTCAAGAAACCATGCCTCCAGCAATTGTTTCCCAATCAAACTGCTGATTGTCAGCATATAGCACATAAACTGCTAACAATCAGCAATACTTCTAGGCTACAACTGTTGTGAAATATTAAAAGCTTTCCTCTCTTGATTTGAGAACCATTTACAAAATTTTTATATTTTTTATAATTTAATGAATTAGTTGAATTAGTTAATTGAAGATATGTAGTGACTTATCGTCACACCCATAACCCGATTTTGTTGGTTTGCAAACTCATGACAATAGACCTGATCCTACACCCTCATACCAAGTATCATCTAAAGCGGAGGTCCCTTTCAAAAGTTATCATTTAGATTGACACATATATACATATGACAATGAACGAACGGTGTTTTTGGCTTCTGGGGATCTCAAAATGAAAAAAGTAACATAGTCCCGGGCTTAAGAGTCATCTTCACCCCTGAGCCATTAGCCCATTTTTGCGCAGTCGGCAATGTTAACCATACGGCTTTTATTGCAACACATGGTATCGCATTCCCCTATTTCGGACGCCGTTTTTTTTTTTTTTTTTTTTTTTTTTTTTTTTAAACTTGGTAAGTGTTTAGTTGAATAGTTATACTATGTCGCTCATACCTGGGAATTTTGAAAATTTAACAAATGTTCCTAAGGAAAATTGAGTTACTTTGCGACGTCTCAAAGAGTAATATTTGTTAAATTTTCAAAATTCTGAGGTATGAGCGACATAGTTTAACTATTCAACTAAACACTTACCAAGTTTAAAGCAAATCGGTTGAAAAACGGCGTCCGAAACAGGGGGATGCGATACCATGTTTTGCATTAAAAGCCATATGGTTAACATTGCCGACTGCGCAACAATGGGCTAATGGCCCAGGGGTGAAGATGACTCTTATTAAGTCTTACGAAGGTAATAAATAGGAGAAAGGATTCAGCTAGGTTACCTGAGAAGATTGTGTTCAGGCAACATATAGATACACATAAAAAATACAATTTTCACATTTTTCCAGTCTCTTCTTTCTCCTCTACACTGAAGAAGTCCTCCATAGGGACGAAATATTAGTGAAAAAATGTGTATTTTTTATGTGTATATATATGCTGCCTGAACTCAATCTTCTCAGGTAAGCTAGCTGAATCCTTTCTCCTGTTTTGTCTACCCAATCAGCCAAAAGGCTCTTCCTTACAAATTAACCTTAAGGTAATAAATAGTGTATTCCCTGTAGAAAATTTGCTAAAGGTGGCGGTGCATACAATGGAGTTCGTTAAAATATCAGTTGTCGTGAAGTAAATGCTCTTGTCACTAGTGTCAAGTGTCATCAAAACATCATATCAAAATGTTATTTTACTACAGCGGTTTTTATAGTGATGCTGCTTTTCGTAAAAAATGCTATATAGTAAACTGCATGAAAATAGTCCAGTGTAAATCTATATATTAATAGGCAAGCATGTTTCTTTTCCTGCTTTTTTCTCAGCTTGTGTGCATCATAGGAGAAGTCCGTGCATACTGTTAAAAAGGTATAGTCCTGTAGATGGGCAGAATCCCATTCTAATTCACATCGGACTCCAAGGCTATGCCCCGCAGGCTTTCAAAGTTGTTCCAATGTTAATCTCTTATGGTAGAAGAATAATTGAGCTAATCATTAGACCGCTGTTGCAATAAAAACTGATAGAAAAACAGGAAGAGCAGATGTTTCAGTTATAAAATATTTTTAAACTTCTTGGGTCCAGATCAACTGAAATTTTCGTTGAATTTCGATCAGGAGGCGATCTCTAGTACTTATTTGATACGCTAAGGATTTTGTTGTGTAGAGAACTCCTTCTACAATTTTCAACCGATTTTCAAGTTTTTGGTGTCGTAGGATAGGGCTTAGTCTGTAGTTGTTTCCGCAAAAAAAAAACGATGAAAATCGGACTTAAAATACGCGCGCTATGCACAAATTAAATTTGAAATTCTCCCATTAGAATAACAATGAGATTGGGTTGAGCATTTTAAACATCTGTTAATGTACAGCTGTAAATACATGTAGTTTTTGGTGATTACTGATATTCACAGTATTGGATTGGTCGGACATTGTTTGATTTAGAACTAAATGTAACTTTTGCACTGTATCAAAATATATTGCTTGATAGACTAGTATAAATAAATCTTGTCCTCATTGCTGTGCTAGCAATGTGAGTGAATCATGTAAAAATTCTATTTTGTAAGACATCGAGTTTATATAATTTCACAGGTAATAATTTCTCTAAAATTTTATTATAAACTTCTTTTTTTAAGATCTTAAAGTGAGCATTCCAGAGAGAAAATGTAAAAAACCTCAAACCACATGAAGCGTGTCCCTTGCACTTCATTTGAAGTAAAAATTAATTATTGAGTTTGATTTCTGGTGGTGCCTATAAAATCCGATCTCACTTTTCCCGCATGCCGTTGTGCAGGTGGTGACCATCAACGGGGCCGTGGTGCTGCCGGACAAGAAGGACATGGTGATCCCGCAGGGGGTGGCGCACGCCGTGGACCGGGTCATGTTCCCCCTGCCTGTCGGAGATGTGGTGCAGACGTTGCAGTCCGACCGGGAGAACCGCTTCAACCGGTTCCTGCAGCTCATACAGGACACTGGGCTCACTTCCACACTCACAGGTAGGCTCTCATACTGAAACTAATAACCTAACCTCTGCCGTTTGAGGCACTGATCTTGTTGGAGTGGAGTCCAGCTTGACTCAGAACTCGAATCAGCTAGATCATATAGGACTCAGTCATGACTTGATACATCACTAGTGGGGCTCTCCTAAAGTAGCTTACTCTTTGAAAACATCAAACTTCAAATAAAGAAAATTGTTTGTTTGATTTTCACACAGAGAAGAAAAGACTGAATGAAAATCTTTATTCCATAAAAATAAAGGGCATGACTATGCAGACAGTAAAGTATTAAGAAAAGTAATACAATCATAAATGTAACCATACAAAATAATTTAAAGGAATAATAAGCAATGCTTATGACCAGAAAATACACACTAAACTAGAAATAACATCCTTACGATAGGATTGTGTGGCCGCCATTTTAAAAAGGAATTCAAGAAATCACCACATGGATTTTTGTAAGAGAGTTTTCTAATACCCTGTAGATATTCCCTCTGGTCAGGGGTGTATTTACATATGGGCTAAATGGGCTATAGCCCAGGGCGGCAGAATTCGGGGGGCGGCAAATTTTGAAAAACGGAATTTTTTAGGCTTGAAATAAAAAAAAAAAACTCAAATTATTGGAGGCGGAAATTTTTTGGAAGAATTGTATACATAAAATTTTGAGAACCGAGAGTGACTATTTTCTAAGCGAGATCATAATATTTTTTATCTTAGCGCAAGGAATCATTAAAGAGCTTTAAAGAGGAGCTGGGAGAACTCAGCACTACGTTGATTTTTCACAGTAGCGATCCATGCGTCGGCGCATAGGGACCATCCGCCACCTCGCCGCCCCCTCTTTCTCCCCCCGTATATAAATCCGCCACCGCCGAGTTGCACCAGTGCATTTGGGATGGGTGATTTGAGGTTATGTCAGGTTATGTGACAGTGATAATTGATACTGCTATTGACATTATTGTTCCTTCAAACTTTTACGGGAAAACACATAAATAGCCGTAATTTAGCTATTGCACTTTATCTAATACTTCATTTTAAATACTGTAATAGGCCTGTATATGGTTTTGTATAAGAATAAAATTAAAATCACTATGCCAATTTATTATTGCTACAGTCATACGTGTCAAACAAATCTAAAAAAAATCTACTGGGACTGGGAACGAAGGTCACAGTATTCCGACCTTTTCCACCGGCCGTGAACTACGCACGATCACAAAGGCTAGTTTTCGACTGTTCGCAACGGCACTTGTTATTTTGTCTCGGGAACCAGTCAAACACTAATAGCCATGCTTTGAGTTACACTTTTGTAGTTCTTGCATCGCAACGCAAAATCTTTGATTTCAAGTTTTTATATTTTAAGTTCCGTATAATCACTATTTTCAGCTTTTTATGTCCCCTCCCGTCGAATTAGCATAGGAATCGGGACAATAATTGTGGATATAAATTAGGAAATTATGGCGGGGGGAGGGGGGCGGCACTTTTTGAATAGCCCAGAGGCGGCAAATTTCCAAATCCGCCTCTGCCTCTGGTATTTTCTTCTCTGCGTCATTCCTTAAATTCGAAAAAGAATATCGCTGCCAATGGTTTCCAATATAACGTTGGGGTGTATGGGTAGACGTGGGGTCCCAACGGGTATAATCCCAACGGATATAAACGTGAAATTCGTCTCAACAGGTAGAAAAACGAATCGTCCCAACAGGTATAAAAATTATATCTGTTGATACAAAATCATGTTGGTTTATACCTGTTGAGACAAAATTGTGCTTTATTTAACATTGTAATTTTCGTCTCAATAGGTATAATTTCAGTCTGTATCAATAGGTATAAAACTAACAATCGTCCCAACACGTATAAATGTGAACCGTGTCTCAATGTGTATAAATTCGAGCGGGAAAGGCCGGAGTTTGAAAATTCCCAACAGGTATAAAAGATCTGTTCCTTAAGAACAGTTCCAAAAAGAGTCGTTCACTTCAGGTTGTTCCCGGCTATGCGCAAAGTTGATGCGCAGTCGACTTCCCCTCCCCGCCCCTCCGCTCACCCCCAACCCATCCCTCCCCTAACCCCCAACCCGACACTCTCCTCCCACCCAACCCGCACCAAAAATTACCTTCCTCCGAAAAGTCCCCAGAAATCCCATATGGTGATCGCGCTTAAAAATGAAGTGTTGGCCCATACATTAAAATTTTATATTAAGCATACTAAATTTAAATACATTCCAGAAGGCGTTTGTTTGTACGCCGTGTGCCAGTGTCAGCTGTTATTGTGTGTGTATTGAAACTGTCCCTAAGTTAATATGGATTGGTCAAGCGATCAAATTGTATCATTAATTGAGCCATATCAAGAAAGGCCCGTTCTGTGGAATCCAACGTTGCCTGAATAGGAAAGACAAAACAAAATACCCCCGTCGCAGCAGACCTGCGTACTCAGCGAATTTCCAAATTAGTAATATTAATTTTGTCCAGATGAACCTGTAAACAAAATTTCATTACGTGCTCATTAATGTTGAAATAAATGTCTATTCTCCTTATGATAAAAGTAGGGAAAGAGTATGCAGGTATGCTGCCATGGGGAACACCAAAATTAGGTTTTTAGCATAAAAACAATTTATTTCAACCATATAAAGCCATATACTAAGTTTCATCAATATCTGTCCATTGCTAAAGGATTTTGCCTATTCTCCATATGATTAACATGGGAAAAGAGTATGCAGCTTTGCTGCTATGATAAGCATAAAAACCAAGATTTTTTTACCTTGAATGGATGAATCTCAACCAAATGATGCTAAATACCAAGTTTCATAAAAAAAAATTGGTTAATAAGTGAAATATTAACACATCCTTATTCTCCATAAGATTAACATTGGAGCTTCAAAATAAAACGTACTGTATTTAGACTTTTTAATATCTCGGTAAGCAATGGAGATAGAGCAAAGCTTCAACATACTAAATTGTGTGTTTTTTTGAGCTAAATCCAATGGTCAAAACAGATAATAAAAAATTTTTAAAATTACATATGAAAAATGCAAAAAACCCATTTTTGGGGTACAGAACCCCCCAAAACCACCCCTTCCGGTAGGTCGATATGTCTGGTTTACGAACTCATCCGAATAAACGTAGGATTACGCATCTCTACCAAATTTGGTGTCGATCGGACCTTTTTTACGAGAGTTATCGTGCCTAGGGACACACACACACACACACACACACACACACACACACACACACACACACACACACACACACACACACACACATATATATATATATATATAAATTTTAATGACTATTATTTTTGGTCTCTGGGCACCTTAAAATGAAAAAGTAACATGGTCCCGGTAATAGCTTATTCCCTATGGGAAATTCGCTAAAACCACTTCGGTTGGCAATATTTCACTCTAAAACCACTTAGTTATCTAAATATAGAACCCAGGGGTCATGTTCTGCTGTCTTCGTTTGCCCACATATAAGGGGTAACCAATACTTTAAGTCGCTCTCTGCGATTGCCTTTGTTTGAGGAGTTTGTGACGAAACGCATGTACTTGCAAATTTAAAAGTTAAGTCATA